>JAUESI010000026.1:4611167-4622799 GCA_032275145.1 Synergus laeviventris | reverse complement strand
TAACATTAATATTAGTGTATATTATTTTAATCATTATTTACACAAATATTTAAATTTATACTTATACTTTATCTTATATGTATAAACCCCTTGCTCTTAAAAATATCTTAAACGCTGTTGGGTTCCGAACCCTCTTCACACTACCTAACACGCATGCCTGACTACACAAGCCTATACCTACTTAGCCATGCAGCTACCGAACACTTGGAAATGTAAAACAAAATCTCTACCTAGCTGTATCGGATAGTCAGGGTCGAGTCAAGTTATTTGGTGCACTGAACTTTATAATTGTTTGTATATTTTAAAACATAAATACATTTTATATTGTGCTATATCATTTTATATTATTACAGGGATCACAGTCTCTATTCTTTCTAAAATACAGGACTTTTAGAGGAAGTTTTTTTGAAATGAAGGATAGTATATAAATAAAACAAGGTTAATAAAAATGTTATTAGTTCTCGGATGAACAATTATATAATATATTTTTGAAGAAAGTAGAATAAATTCAGTAGGAAACAAGATATCTTCGAATGGACGTTCTATTCTATATTCGATAATCAATATTTGGAATTATGGATATATGTTAAAAAGAGAGGTTAAGTCCGTTATCGATTCAGTCAAACGATATCGCGATATCGATATTGCGAGAGCGCGCATATATTCAAATATGTTAAATTGATCAAATTATGAATTTTCTTTATCCTGATACGATCCTGATGTTCAATTTTTTGTTTTGGTGTGTAAATTAAAATTTTATTTTTTAAATTTAAGTTTTTGGCTAGAAATAGAGGAAATAGATGACCTGCTGTGATCTCTGTTATTATGTATATTTTACGCTTGAATATTTTTATAATAAATAAATTTAATTCTTAATTTACACTCTTTAATCCAAGAATTTTTATATTTCGTATCAAGTAATTTTACTGATAAAATTATTTTCTTCATTTAAGAAGTTCGGTTTCAGAATAATAATAATTTTATTAACAGACTATTCAATAAGCTCCAAAAGATTATCAGCGTCCTTTTGAAAAAAAGTGAAAATCGTGAAAGGTTTTTGTCCACTGATTCAATCAGTGAAAAATATTTTTTTCACTGATGAATCAGTTAAAAGGCAAATGCGCCTTGAAATTCTTTACAAGTATTATTCTTTCAAATAAAAATGTGAAAGATTTTTAAAATTGACACGCGGTATCCCCTTTTGGTCGTCAATGGTTCAATTGATATGTATACTATTCCATCGTACCCCTTCGCTGCAATCGCTTAAGTACGCACCCTTAAAGAGACAAACATCTTCCTGGCACCTATCGCCAACCCCCAACTTCTCTCACCATCAGTCTTGGACCTCCACCTACTAATCCTGCCGATTTGAGTAGGTATAGGTATAGGGTAGATATATAGGGTAGATGTAGGGTGCGCGTTCGTCGCGGCGCGGTTTCCTCGTCTTTCCGTCAGTACACGGTCCGACGTCGGTCGTGGCCCACGTGTATACGTGGCTTGTCGTCGGCGCGACGAGTTCGCGATACATCGCGCCTCTAACAAGAGGACACCAATCCTACGAAAAAAAAAATTGTTAAAATACCCCCAAAAAAAGTGTGAAAATTCTCCTGGATTCCTTTTCTATGTGGAAGGAAGTAAAGGGAGCGTTGTCAAATGAGAGAAACTTTTTCCTAGAGTAGATCAACTTTTAGATAGCCATCATCTTAATTATTCCTCTTCTGCAAGAGTAGCTGGTGACAGCGGTGGGATAGTTTAGCATAACGTGAGAAGTAGATCTTGAAGTAAAAAGAGACTTTACTGCAAATCTTCTACCCTATTCTACACTATGCATGTTAACGGAGTATATATATAGTGTATATCCCCTGGTAGAATTGGATTTTATGATTAAACCTCCCTCCTCTACTAAAAAATTTCATTGTCCTGCAATGTTAGTCGACCCTCGACAGTTACGGGAGGAATAAATCTACCCTGTGTAGAAGAATCAGGAATATCCTCTGAGTTTACGTCCTTGGAGTACAATCAAGTGGGTGGATTTTCCTGCAAATTTTAGAAGTTCAATGCAGGGTAAACTTGCTATTTACAACGCGACGGAGCACGTGGTGAATGGCAAAGTGTGCTAGTGGACGCGAACAAGCAAAGCGTGGTTTGGTTTGGGAAACAGTGCGTAATCCGGCAAACGGACATAGTTTGGTTTTTTTGTTCAGCTTTATCGTTTTATGATATGAAATTATTAATGGACTAGGAACAATTTGTAGCAGAAGATGGGATTTTAGATTGTGAAAATTACATTTTATAGGCCATAAGGAGCGACAGCATTCAAATTCTGTTCTGAAATTGAACAACATTAAGAAAAAGAGTACATATCTGTAACGAAATATGAAATATAGCAAGTGATTAGTGTTAATTGAATTTAAGGTGTTGAACTAGAAAGTATGAAAAATAGATCGAAATCCACTTCTGGATTAACGAAACATCCATGGATCAATATTATCGATGAAATTTTTTCGTGTTGAGAAATTTTGTGTGTCAAGTGTTACTTTTAGGAATTTGTATTTCCATTTAAACTGGATTATCGTACCATCTAGAAGTTTATAAGAGTCGTTAACAAGAGTTGTAACAAAGCAGAACTCCCGGGAGAAAAAAAAAAGTAAAAATGTGGTGTCTAATGTTTCTATTGGGACTAACAAAGGTGGCTGCTTATATCGTCACCGCTACCACTTCTAAAGTCAGCGAAATACCAGGTAAAAAAAGTTTCTTAATGCTTTAATAATGTTATTGTCTGGACGAAAATGCCACTCCTCTGAGATTAAAAGAGCAGAAAATCTTTTTACCAAGAGGAGAAAAATCACTTCTTCTGAATTTTACATTGTTTCCTTCTTACCTCCTTTCCCGTGGCATGCAACATACAAATTACAAGTTAATGAGATACAGCTTTTATTTATTTTACTTTTTGTTTTCTAATTCAAAAATAATTTCTGCTTTGTTAAAATGTTGTAGATTCACAAATCATAAATTATGAAATCTTCGAAAGATTTCAAGAGCCTGTTAAATTAAAATTCAAGTGCATTCAGAACGAATTCTTGACGAACTAATTTTAATGGTGTCAAAGTGAACTCACACGAATTCAAGTGTACTCAAGGGAATTAAATTGAATTAAACTCATGTGAGTTGAAGTGCATTCCACTGAATTTAGGTGACTTCAAATAGCCTTAAATTAATTAATTTGTAGGCAATTTAATTGTTTAGTGAATAACTCTGTATTCAAGTCAGTTTTTAACGAATTCATATGTATATATTATTATATATGATGTTATATGATCCAAAAAGGGTTTTTTTTAATTAACTTATTGAGTTAGTTTTTTAAATATAAATTACGTTTGCATATTTTACTCTTTTTACTCAACCTACACATTTCATGACGACGCGGACGTTAGCAATATATTATTGATAGGATTTTACGTTTTGACATTCACTGGTTTATATCAATTCTGCATAAAGCCGGATGTACAACTTCAATTTCCGTTCGACAAGTTATTACATCGCAAATGAGAGTTTCATGGAGTCGAGTTGTTGAGAGTGCACAACTGCACACTTTACATAAATTTTCTAACTAAGCTTGCAATAAAAAATGCAATTAGAAGTCAGAAATTTTAGGACATACATAAAATCACGAAAACTTTACTCTAATATCAGAAATATCGTATTTCTCAAATGAAACATACTCTTAAAAATTCTGATGGTAGACCATTTTCACTGGTTTATTTTGAGAAAGATTTAGTTGAGTAGTCTGCTTTCTTCTCGGTATATGCTTTAACCAAAAATTGTGCTGTGAAACTGTTGAATTCGCAAGAAGTGGCTCAACACACATACAAGTTGATCGATTGTAGGGATAAAGGTGTCCTTTTTATTTGTATATTTACTGCTTCAGTGCTCGCATGAACTTTTCCCTGATCTCGAGATCTACAGCAATGCACGTTGCTTCTACCCGGAGCCGCCTTTGTGTTGCAAACACATAAATAAAACCAAGTGTGCCTTTCTAGAAACCGAACCCAGAATTGGGGATCTCGACTTCAGTTGACGGTATTGCGCGAATGCAACATCAAGAATGAAAATTCAGTGCAGGAATATTCTTCGAATTTTCCAACTCTTGAAATATAAATATGCGTCCTTGTGCTTATCGTGCAGCACGACTGAATGAATGTGATACAATATGGGATATGAACTTCTCAAAGCTGCCTATATTCATTGCCGATATTACATAAAAAAGGATTATCGTGATATACTTTATCCTCTTTTAGAGAGTTACTCTCTGAGCACTTATAACTGAGTTTTGAGGAAATAAGCTTAATTATTGAATCTCTTATGATGAATACTGAATAAATTTTCCTAATTATAGTGGATCAAATGCCTCTTAATTTATTTTATAAAATGATAATTTTGATATCACTCGTGATTATTCAATTCGAGTTGTTCCATTTTCTCTCATAATTTATTCTGTCGATCTAGTTTCATCCTTAGTTCTTTTTACCCTCACGAAATTTGGAGATGGGAAACTATACGAGAAACTATATAGAAAACCATATAGGAAACTGTCGTAATTTAAGCCCGGAGTCTACGTAGTTTCCCATATAGTTTCCTATAAAGTTTCCGATATAGTATCATACATGGGATTTTTCAAGAATTGAAGTAAATAATTGCTTGCTATACAAAATCACAGCTGTATTTGCTCCCTAAATTTGAATCAGTGAAAAATCAGTGACTCTCTTCTCGAGATTTTAATCAGTAAAAAATCTACTGGAAATCAGTCAACTTCCACTGATTCAATTTTAGAGAGCGATATATGTATATTCAATTTAAATTTATACTTTGTGACTAAAAACCAATTTCATCAAATTGGGATCATAATGAAGTCATAAAACTCTTGGATTAATATATATATATGGTATATTTATATAAAGTTGTCCTACCTTCCTATAAAAAATAGACAAATTATTTATCCATGGCGAAAAAGGGATGGAATGATTGATGACGTTTTAAATTGATGACAAAGGAAAAGTTACCTCTTTGAATATTGACGTTATGAAAAATGCAATATCATTGTGAATGGCAGGATGTCTACAGAGTTCTCCCGGCCACATAAAATGATCCACTTTTATCATTTCCTCTGGAGCACTTTTATAATGATGATTATATACAAACGAAGATAGAACAACAGAAAAACAAAAAACTTATTTCGTGCTAGTGTACAGTGAAATTGATGGTTGATATCAATCCTAAAATATTTTCCAATCCGAAAAAAACTTTCGAATAGAAATCTCGGACGATCCTCGAATTAGCTCGGATTCAAATAGATAGGAAAACCTTGAAGCCGACCTCGGGCTGACTCGGATTCAGTCTTTAAGTTATTCATAAGTTATTCATCACTCTGTGTTATTTAGTGAAAAAAGATTCTTTTCTTAAATTGCTAGAGGTATGTAGACCCTTAAACTCTACCCCAAAGCATACAAAATTCAGTGAATCCTTTAATTTTCAAAAGAGTAGAAGGACCTTTCCAAATGAATGTGTCTTGTTACTTTTTAATGAATTCACTCTATAAAATTTGGGTCGAAGTTTACCCCTTAAGACGCGTTTGTTGCAACGAGAAAAATATTTCACTTGGAATTATTGTGTAGTTTGACGACTTTTTGGTTACAATTTTTACCGTTGACGTATACATGAGACGTCTGGAAACTTAATGCACCTGCTGCCTATCAATTTTCCATGCGAATGCGTAAATATCGCCCAATTCAATAATATCGAGAAAGCGGTCGCCTGTTACACGGGAGAGACGATTTTATTTCCATTTGCATTATTGATTCATTAATGCATCAATATTTGATCCAATGATGTGTCATGTTCTTTATTTGAAAAGATTTTATCGAAATATATATAGTAGAAATATATCATAAAATGAATATTTTATTTTGTGACATTTGTCAGTGAAAATTGAATCACTTTATGTCAGATAATTTTATAATTGTCCAATTTTTTTTATAGCACTTATAAAAACATGTCTGGTTAATTTAGCCAGAATTTTGGTTAAATATTCCATTACTATTATTCCTGATTAAAGTAACCAGATTTCATGTAAAGAAAACTTGAAAAAGAATTTTTATAAAATTTATAAAATTTATATAAAAAATAAAAATGCAAATTCAGATCGTAATTATTAATACACGGATGTACAACATTGTAAATAAAATGTTTAATGCCTTGCTCAGGTACTTACAAAAATTTTTCTCTATTCATACACTCCGGTATATTTTTTTTGTAAGTGTGAAATTAAGCTTTCTGTTGTTACGCTATATATACTGACACACGGCATGGATGGAGGAGTAAAAAAAAGTAGGAGATACGCGATGGACTATAGGTGTACTCGCAATAAAGGAAGTAGCATAGAACCATGGAAAGGATGGAAAGGTCTGCGGTGCTTTTTGAAAAGGTGCAAACGCACTGTGTTCACGGCTCGCGCCGGTGATCCCATAAAAATTCACGACCACCCAGTCGCCTCTTTATGTGGTCTTTTTTGTTATCTCTACTTTTTCAACAGCTCTATCTTCCTTTACCCTATGAACTCTGCTCGCAATTCTTAAAGTAAAAAAATAGAAATGTGTTAATTGGAAAGGCATTAAAGTTGAAAGGATTGCAATCAATTTCATTTTATCATGAAGCTTTTATTAAACGAATTATACTCGTAATTAAAAATATAATTCTGTACTGCATCCCTATTTTAAATATTTTTTCTTTTTATTGATGCACGATGTTCAATATAAATCAAGGGAGTTCAAGTGGATTGAGAATTCAAAAGAAAAGCTGATGCTTTTAAATTAGGTCCATTTTAGTGAATTTTAAAAATATTTAGGGGTGAGTTATACATGAGATATGGGGATGAAACTTTTTGTGTGTTCTTTTGGTATCAATTGACATTATTATCAGCAAAAACCTGGCGTACTTTGTATGTTTGAAAACACAAATATTTGATTGGGTCCTAATGGGGTCCTGGCCAGCTGTCCCTAGGTCTAGTGTGGACCTGATCAAGGTTAAAAAAACTATTCTGAATTCATTACTTACAATTTTTGATTAATTAACTAGTTCCTTTTCTGATAAAAAATCCTATTATAAAAAAAGGTAATAATTATATTGAAACGATAAAAATAATTCACGGGAGTTTCAAGATTTTCGAGTATGTTAATTAAAGTTTTTTTTTAAGTATTTCAAATGATTTTAAATGATATTTAAGAATCTTTAAGGATTTCAAGAAATTTGAAGTGATTCTAGGGAATTTAAAAGGATTTTAAGAAATCTAGCAAGATTTCAAAGATATCAAGATTTGAATATACTTCGAGTGATTTTAAGGAATTTTGGGGAATTTCAAGAAATTTTACGAGATTTGAAACATAGGAAGACCACCCAAATTATTTCAAGTAATTTTAAGAAATTTAAGGAGATTTCAAAGATATCAAAATTTCCTAAAGTATTTCAAGAAAAAAAGCGATTTAAATATATTTCAAGTAATTTTAAAGAATTCAAGGGGATTTGAAGAGATTCTAAATGATTCTAGGGAATTTTAAAGGATTTTAAGTGATTTTATGTCATTTAAAATAATTTAAAGACATTTCAATAGATTTGAAGTGATCTTAAAGAGTTTTTAAGGAATTTTAAATAAATTCAAAAGAGTTTCAAGATTTTCAATTATTTTAAAATATATTTTTAAGAATTTTCAAGAAATTGCAGAGTTATCAAAGCATGTGAACGGATCTAAAGAGATTTCAAGTGATTTTAAGGAATCTCAAAAAATTAAAAATAGTTTCAAGATTTTAAAGCAGTTTGAAAACGAAAAATGCTTTTGAATTCTTTAAAATCTATTGAAATCTGCTGAAATCCCTTGACCCCGTTTGAAATCTTTTGAAATTCTTTGAGATTTTTTGAAATCCCTTTAAATCTCTACTTGTTAAAAATTATGAAAAAAATTATGTATTGCAATAATAATATAATAATAAAAGACCTGCTTAAAGTTCTTAAAAATAGGTCAGTGGAAAATTTTGAGAATTCCTTATTTTTACTCGATGTTTGGTTTTGACGTGGAAAACTCTTCAAGTCCCTGTTCCATTATCAACAATATATAGAAATTCCAACCAGGGCCTGGTCAGAACCCTATGTAAAATGAGGCTAAGTGGGGCAATTTCTGCACGAGAAGTAATTCAAAGAATTGAAAGGAGTTCAGAAGAATTCAGAAGTCAACATTTACCATAATTTTTAGACTATAGTGAAGATTTCATAAAAAGTTATCAAATGCCACAATTACCAAATTATGTCTAATGTAAAGTAAAATACAAATCTTCATTGATCGTGTGCCATTATAATAATTAATAATAAAATAAATAAATTATTTATGCGAGTCAGTGATGTATATAAAATTTCACGATTGGAAAATATCAAAGATTGAACTGAAATTTTCCCATAGACATATATATATATTCCATGCAACTGCAATCTCTTAACTGAATGTGAGTGATCAAAAGTTATTACAATATCATTTAATACCCTGTTACGTGTAATTCCAAATATAAGTTATGTAGTATACTGAAAATTCAATTACATGGTAGTTGCACAAAACTTTCATTTAAAAATATGATGGAAAATTCAGATAGCAATTAAAATTCATTTATTTCATTAAATATGGCAAAAATGGATTCTAGAAAGATGTGAATAACCTTTCTATTAAGAAACGTGAAGAAAATGTTTTCAAAAGAAGACTTTATTTCTGTCGTGAGTGTTATCATATCAGTGGATATTTTAAAACGTCTTCCTCATCACGTCTTTCATGTTGTACTTCTTTCCTTCCACCCTCTTTATCTC
Organism: Synergus laeviventris; assembly: GCA_032275145.1. Lineage (NCBI taxonomy): Eukaryota > Metazoa > Arthropoda > Insecta > Hymenoptera > Cynipidae > Synergus > Synergus laeviventris. Next base: position 4,613,901 of record JAUESI010000026.1, on the reverse strand, counting down.
TTTCGCTTGTTACTACATGCTATTAACATACAGTAGATAGGGATGTACGAGTCAAGAGAATATGAACGCTCATCGTGGAAATTCCGACGGTTATTTTCGTTTCATTATCCTCTACGTGACTACCGTCACCTCTCCAGATTGTTCAATTATTTTTATGAATTCTCTTATAATGCACCTTCACATTCAGCATTCATGTGTGGGCTCCATACATTGACGGAAATTACATAACATAACTAATCTCACAAGGAAAGTTGGAAATCCTCAAATTCTTGTTATAGGAGTCATATTTCATCGAACCCTCCGTTCTTATGTTCTCTATCTTAATGGTTATTACAGATATTCCCTAAAATTGCTTGTAAATAGGGCATTAACTAATTTCCACTAGTTTGCGTGAACAAAACGAATTGAATTCATCATATAAGCAAGAAGCATTAAAATTAGATATTTTTTCGTTCTATACCCATATTTCTTGAGTAAAATGAAGAGATTGAAGTTTGAGATTAAAATTTGGATCCTACTGCAGTTGAGAAGAATTTAACTCATTCTTTAGTATTTTTTATTGCTCAAACATTTCTTTATGCATTATTATAATTTGATTTTTCTTAATTACAAAAGCCAAAAAATTAAAATCTTCACGAATAATTTGAAGTCAGATGTTAAAACTTGGAATATATTTTAAAGTTATGATGTTGAAGTTTAAATATGTGCAAGAAAATGAAAACCTTACAACGTTAATGCTCCTCTCAGTTGAAATATGACCTTATCATTCCCCTAAGAAGAAAATATATCACATTCTTGAGCCCTTTTTATGTAATATAGGGCGTGGAAATATAAACAGCAAGAGGACTCCTTCCGAGTCCTAACGAGTCGCCTATTCTTAACAGGAAATAACGAGGGTAAATAAGGAATTCGCGAGGGGAATGAGCTTGACGTCAACCCCTTTACGGGCGATTTCCTTATTCTAGTTTAGAGGAAAAGCGTTTCCTCTTTGGAGAATCATTTATTTGTGGCCTCATCACTATGCAGAAAAATAGAAAAAAAATCAGGCCTGGGAGGAGACTTCGCAGTAACATAATTTTGCGTCTTGAGACACGTTTGTATGCTTAAGAATTTTCCGTGAAAAAGAGTGTTTTTTCACAATTCGTCGACCTAAAATAATATTTATAATGTCCTGCTTTGATTATCAAATAATATAATTTTTAAATTACAAATTGCCTGCAGTTATTTTCCATCTATTGAATGCATATATTTAAATATAAACCTGAAAACAGTCGGTAGCAGAATTAGCTGAATTTTTGACGTGAGAATTCCAGCGTGCCTCTGCAATTCCGATATTCAAAATAGGCGGCAGGACGGTGATTTTTATGAAAAAAGATCTTAAACACGTTTATTAACGAGTTTATTAATAATTCAAGGGTATTTATGTTTCATTATGTATAAAAGTACAGCAAAACTGTAATAAAAAAGCTGTAGAACTCAAGTTTTGGAGAAAATAGATACTAGAAGTATAAAGTTACACAGTAACGAAGTTCCGAGATTATTTACTAGGGGCTGAGTTTCAAGATGAATTTTTTTTTCAATATACTTCAGATTTAATTTTATATGGCACTTTTACGTTGTTAGATCTACTTTATATTTTAATATTTACGACACTTGAGCGCGAGTGTTTCGTCTTTAGAAAACGGAAATGATAATTTAAATCCGCGAGCTATATGAATTGACCAATAAGATTAGCGCACTACGCATACAGTTTGAGGAATTTTATTTATTTCCTTTGGGTTCTGTGTAATTTCAATTCAGTTTTCTTGAAATTCGAGTGAAATCCAATAAATTAAAATAAATACCTGGGAATTCAATGGAATTTTAAAGAATTGAAAAGAAATTCCAAATTATAAAGAATTGCAATGAATTTCGGAGAATACAGAATGAATTCCTCTAAATTTCATTGAAATCAGACGAATTCCAATAAATTTATGAGAATTCCAATGAATGCCAGATAATTAAAATGAATTCCAGAGAATTCTGAATATCACACAAATTTCAATTAGATCCGAAGAATTTCTGAGAATTTCTGCGAAATTGATAAAAATTTCGATGAATACCAGAGAATTTAGAATGAATTCCTATCAATTTCTACAAAGTTCATTGAAATCTGAGGAATTTCAATAAATACCTTTAAATTTTTGTGAATTTGAAGAACATCCCATGAATACCAGAGAATTCAGATGAAATTCCTATAAATCCGACAAATTTCAATGATTGCCAGTGAATTCCTATGAATTTCTGAGAATTTAGAATAAATATCAATGATTTCCAGTGAATTTAAATGAATTTTTTATAAGTTCAAATAATTCCGAACATTTTAGAATGAATTCTAAAGAATTTCAATGCAATGCGGAGAATTCCAATGAATTCTAGAAAATTTCAATGGATTTCTTAGAAGTTCAATAATTTCCAGAAAATTCAGAATGAATTCTTATTAATTTCTACGAATTTCAGTAAAATATCACTAATTCTAATGAATTAAACTTAATTCTAGTAAATTTCTGTGAATACCGGAGAATTCAGATGAAATTTCTGTAAATCCGACAAATTTCAATAATATACAGTGAATTCCAATGATTTCATGCGAATTCTAATTAATTTTTTAAAAGACCAATAAATTTCAAAGATTTCAGAATGAATTCCAACGAATTTCGATGAAATTCCACAAATTCCAATGAATTCCAGTAAA
>JAUESI010000026.1:4584167-4594839 GCA_032275145.1 Synergus laeviventris | reverse complement strand
TTTATCATGATTTCCCTTTACAATGATTTTCCTTTACCATATCCTTTTATCATTTGCCTTTACCATTTTCATTGAATTGCGCTAGATTTGTACTCAATTGTGCCACAAAAGGTTTTTTGAAAAAATCAAAATTTGAGCCAGATTTTCAAAAAAAGTTTTTTTAGCCCATCACCAATTTTTTTTTTCAAAAAAACAATAGTAGTGGTGAGTTTTATTAGCCTAGTACAACTCAGCACAACTTTCCGATTTGGGTTAAAGACTTATTACAGGTTCAAAATGTTGATCTAATTTCGAAAATATACTTCTGAGCAAAAAGTGTCTTAAAGAAATTTTGTTGTGCTAGGCTAATAAAACTCAGCACTACTTTTCCATTTTTGAAAAAACAAATTGGCGGTGCTATTCTAAAAACTGTTTTTGGAAATTCTGACTCAAATTTCGATTTCTTCGAAAATCTTTTGCGGCACAATTTAACACAAATCTAGCACAATTCAGCACCCGGACATTATTAGCTGAGAAATCGCAAAAAAAACCATGATTTTTTATTGTTCTGTTCATGGTTTCACACAGTTTTAACGAAATGTGAGGTGGGAACTCTACGGAAGTTTATCCAACATTATTTATCGATACATTTTTAGCTTTTATTCCAGTTCTCGTGATTTTCCTTTCGACGAGATCAAGATGATTACTCGATCGAAGTTTCTGGTTTCACGTAACCTTAAATTTCAGCAGAATGTGTTTACCTTGCTCTTTACTTGTTTGCGTGATAATGCCAATCCTCTTGACGCTTTGACTAGAGGGTGAAGAAGTCGCCAGAAAGATTGATAGAAAAGGAGTGGGAAAAATGATTCGGATAAAAACGTATTAGGTATTCCGTTCTATCGTGAGACTATGGTTAGTTTCCTGCCACATCAAAAGTTAGTTCATTCAGTCCCCTGGGGTATGTCGTTATTTTAGTCTTTATTTACCGGTTGCTCTAAACTAGACGATCGGAGTGATTCCTTTCTAACCCAATCATGGGCTTCGCTACCCAAAGTTTAACCCTAGTTGACATAGCCAACCCTGATGTTTAAAATTACTTTGAAATTCATTTACCACACAAAAATTATCAAACTTTGGAATCTATCGGAATTGCTAGTATATAGGGCCCCATATAATTTTGTCATTCGTTTAAAAAAATACTGATTTGATATTATTTGAAATTTGATATTGAGATTATAGAATTTGGATCCAAATAAATACCTTCTTGATGATAAGAATGTACAGAATAGTTTAACTGGTTATGAAAACATTTTGTAATTTAGAAAGAATAATAAATTATATTAAAATTAAAATTAATTTAAAATCAGAATCCTTTAAAACTTGTTTAAAGTTTATAAACATGTATTTGTTTTTATAAACATTATTTCTCTGGAACTATCTGTCTTATAAAAAGCAGAGAAAGGCTTGTTTGCTATTCAAATAATGCACTTCTGGACCTGTTACCAACGCATATACGGATTAAACGTGACAGAGTAGACAATTTGCATATTTATATTGCCTTAATTCAAAGAAAAACTAAGTTTTAATAATGTAAACTTTTAAGTTGATATTTGCATTAATAATGCTAAAAATACCATATGGAAATTTGTTTCGAAAAAAATTCTATCCTCTTTTGAGATTGTTTATACTTTGAAGAACATTTAGAATAGAATAGTAAAATTAACATTTTCCTGCAAAATATGAAAAACAGTTGGAACAATTATTTAAAAGGTAAAATTAACTTACATTCTTGTTTTTTAATGGAATCGACAATAGATGCAATTTATCATTTTCCAATTCAATTGTTTTACAACTTAGATTCAATATATTTCTAGAAATCTCAGTTATATAACCTCGATAATTTTAGAGGAACCTCATTTCAATCGCCTTTTGTATCAATATAGTCCAGGGTAGAATAATTACAATGTTACCATGAGGTTTATAGTATAATAATTATTACAGAAAACGAAAGGATTCGACCTTCTTTAGAATACGATCTGATGAATGCAGAATATTTGAATAACCTTTCAGTCTTTCTAGGGATGTTCTTCCTCCTCCGATATCTAATCGTCTTTTCATTCTCTCTCAAAGATATTTCCTTAAAATGAAGCGAGCTTTCGACGCATCTTGGAGTTTCTAAAGAGAGTTTCTTAATTTTTCAAAACTAAATTTCCTCCCTGCTGGTTATCACGAATGATATATAAAAGATAATGACCGACATGAATAGTATATTTTCCAATATTATGTTGCTCTAAAAGTACGTAGATTGTACGTGATGAAATATTTGCCACTTTATTTCGACGCGCATGCACCCGGAATATGTCTTAAGAACGTCTTGGTAACAGACTTTGTGATTATATTATTATTAGCAGCGCGGATGCGCCAAGTCGAGGAGTAGAAGCTCAGGTAATTCGATGCATGCCGCGTATTCACCGGCTGTGTTCATTAATTAAAAAGGCAAGAAGAGCGCCTCCGTAATTGGTGAGATACGTGAGTGACCCACCAGTATGTATACTGTTCATTTTTGTTTTACTTTTTATTACTGTTTCTTCTATGCGCAAAGAGGTTTTATTAAAGCACGTGGGGTCTGCCGAATTAAAAAGTGCACTCCACCTTCACTTCACTATTCCACTTCACGTTCAGCTACCTTCTCACAAGTACATTGCAATAGTCTTTGGACCTACTCAACTCGTTTCTTCGCTGGAACGTGCCGCTTCAATAATAGCTTCAGTAATATTCAATGCTCTCCGAGAGCGATTTTACTCGCAGTTCCTACAAATTTTCAAATGAAAGAATGAGGGAAAAAGTAAATTTCATTTCATGATTTCAAATCTAGAAGCGGAATTCATTCAATTTTAAATACAACAGAATGAATTTTAGTGACTAGACCATATATTGCCACTATAATTGAAATAATTTGTAGTGCTTGACTTTCATGTAATATTAGTTTCAGTTCAGTGATGTCGTTTCCGCTTTAGACAGCACCAGTTCTCGAAAAGCGAGGTTTCGACAGTTTCGGATTTCACAATAATTACAAATTTGTCGTACAAATCAGTGAATTTAGTGGACCGATAATTCTGCTAGGCACTTTTGGCTGCTCGACTAGTAGTTGTCTGATTTCGAGTTTCGGAGGATGAAAAGCTGGATGCAGAGTAGGAGGAAGGGCAAAAGGGGTTTTGGGATGCGGAAGAATGGGAGAAAGGCTGTACGATGTTACTCGTCGTAAAGGGATGGATGGAAAAGGGGGCGGTTTTCCCAGTGCCAGTGTACGAGAGGTAAGCGGGTTGTGGCCAAAGGTTGTAACTTGTACCTCTGTAAACGCGAGGCAGTGTCCGCTCCAATTAACTTTTCACCACTAATTTATGCACAAGTTACGAGCACTACTCTTTCACAGATTTCTAGACCTCACTACTAAAAGCCAGCCACTACTTGATATCCATCGCACTTTGCTTTGTCTCGAAAATCACGCTCAAAATGTGGATACTGTTTTTGCCAACTCATTACTGAATCCCGAAAAGGAAACGAGAAACTATAACTCTTCAGCTTTAAATTGCAACAGCCTTTAGCAATGCTGTGATTTTGAACAATTTTCAATTTATATTTCCGTTTGATCATACTGCCAGATAGATACTATGTTTTCCTATTAGTCAAGTGCAAAAGTGTCCGTGCAGTGTGGAAGTTCTGCGTTTGCTTATTGAAAAAAAAGAACTCTTTACTCTGAACTCCAGTGAACAAGTTAACAACTTAGACAAACGTTTGCAAAAAATATAGCGCCATCCCTTAGGAAAACAGAAACGATCTGTTAGGTATTCATTTTGTTCCAGGAGAAGTTTTAATCTCCTGAGAATTGCAATCTCCACCCTGTTTTCCTCGCTGAAGTGCCGTAAAATCCACATCGACCATTGGGTACAGTGTTTCCTGTCCAAGAGAATAAATTCACAATTCACAGTTCCTGCCATTCGAAAGCCTACTGTTTTGTCTGCACAAGATCGTGACTACTGTACTAGCTGTGTGTTGAACCTATCATTGATTGAAAGTTTACAGAGGAGGTTTTTGCCGCTGTGTGTTCGACGTGTTGTACCATTCCACGGTATTACCGATTCGCAATCCTTCGTTAGTTATCTCTTGCGTGATTCACTGCAAATCAGCTCCCCTGTTAACAATCATGAAAATAGTTTTATTACTGCTTTTATTTTATTTTCAAGAGAGATTAAATCTATTTTCCGCAGTATGTTATTTTTTAACTTGTTCAGATATTTCTCTCATGTTTTTCTAGATTCTGCTAAAAGCTGAAATTGATACAAAATAGATCAAATTTTTAAACTATCAAGTTAAACATCTGTTAGGAATAGAAATTTGAAATTCTCCACTAATTTGAAAACTTTCCTTGACATTGATGTATATACTTTTTATGATTTCAGGTAAGCTATCAACTACACCTTCAGTTGAGATATTCGTCTTGATTCATGTCAGTAAGTTCTTTAATCCATCTCAATTGAACTTTACACTTTTCTGGGCAAAGGAAAATAAGGAGAATGTTTTTAAAACGCGGTTGCTGTATTTCCGCAATGTCACACTATTTTTCTTTTAACTTCTTCCTTCCTTGCTTATTTCAAAGGGAAACCCTTAGAGCGAAACTAGACGACTTTTTCATTTTATCTAATTTATTCAACTTTCAAACACATTCAATGTAACAATATACGTAGGAAAAGTTCCTTGTTCTCACTGCACGTGACAATTAACTTTGTCCCTATGCGAATGTGAATGTGGAAACTGCAACATTAAAGCTCATTATATCCTACAAGAGGCTAATCAGAATGTACTTACAATTAGTACTTACGCAACACTCAAATTACAAAGCTGCATATTTTAATACGTTAAGTTTCTACGCTTTCTATTTAAGCTCGGATAATATGGCCGGGTTGCGTTATTAATTATTTATACAGATTCATTTCATTAATTTTTAACGCCAGAAATATTGCACGAAGAAAACAGAATTTTTAACCATTATCTGGGGATCGTTACGTGAGTTTCCTTGATGAAGTTTTTTATTTTTATTTCCACAATTATAATTATGATTTCATTTTCCTAATACGACAAGGAAAAATAATAAAATCATTAAATTGAAGTAAAAATAATATTATTTCAAGAGAATTTTAAATTAAAAATGATTAAAGTATGGTTGAAAAATTCCAAAAGTTTACACTTGCCCGTTTCTAATTTAAATTTATTCATGAAAAACTCTGATGAGAAAATACCGTTAGTACTTAAGCTTGGCTAATTACTACATGAGAGATGGTTGAGCTTGATAAAAGATGAGCAACAACACCTGAGGCAATTTAAAAATTATTATATTTAATAATTCCCATTACAATAATTATGAGTAATTAATAAATAAAAGTTTTCATTTTTAGCAACAAGATTTCAGTATTAGCTTAAAATACAAAATGGAATCATAGGGTTTTGTGTCTGGATGTTATTAATTGGCAATGTAATGCTAATGGTGAAACTAAGCAAAAATAATATAGACGAAAATCCAAGTTTTCGTAGGTTCATATAGAGAACTTTTCCACACGATAACATCCTGTAGCAGGTGGATTCTATTTCTTTCCTTGGGGACATCTGGAAAAGAAAGAAAGTTCCAGATTGACTTTGAGATCTTCCGGAGCCAATAAAAGAAAATCGTCGTTTGCTCGGCGAACGGGATAGGTGGTGGCTTGCACCATAGGGGAAACGATTACACGGAGACGACAGGGAGGATATTTTTACGGGGTTGTTTTTTTTATCCCCCGTCACGTTTATTATCACCTCTACTAGTTACTGCCATCGATATACTTCCGCCACTACGGTTGGGAAGCCAGCAGCAAACCATCAGCTATAAAATAACGATAGTTACGTGGTCCTAGTTACGAGAATGTGGATGCCGCCCTCCTATCAGTTCTGGTTATCACACGCCACTCATAAATGTCTCGATCATAAGGATGTCGTTGCTAGTAACGTAACTAAAAGACGCTGAAATTGCTCTTTATTGCTCTGGATTTACTATTTTATTGAAGTAGGAGGAGGACGAATATAGGTCTATTATTTATGTACGAGAAACATTCATTACATAATCCTACCCTTGTGCAACATACTGGAAAATTTCTTTAAATTCAGCGTTTATAACTAACTAAATCCTCTTTTAGTATCTCCTTTTCCACAAAATATGTTTTCAAGAACCTTTCATGAAACCCTTTTTTCAACTTATTTTTTCAAAAGCAGTTTTCCAACTTCATTTTCCGAAGACTTTTCCCATCCCCTGTTCTAACCTTCTTTTTCAAAACCCATTTCTCACCATCCTTGTATCAAAACATTTTCCAACGACTTTATAAAAGCTCCTTTTAAAAACCCATTTTTTTCCCATTTCAAAATTATATTTCAACTTTCTTTTTCCAAAATACTTTTCCAAATTCATTTTCCGAACACTTTTCCCATGCCTTTTTCAACTTCATTTTGCGTACTTTTTGCGAAACCTGTTTTCCCCTCACCTTGTCCAATTTAATTTTCCAAACCTCTGTTCTAACCTTCTTTTCCACACCCCTTTCTTCCAATTCTTGATAAAAACATTTTTCAAGGACATTTTAAAAGTTTCTTTCAAAACCGCCCTTTTCCATCCCCATTTCCAACCTTCTTTCCGAAACCCGTTTCCCAAACCCCTTTCACAATCCCCTTTCCTAAATCCTTTTGTCAAAATTATATTTCAACCTTCTTTTTTCCAGTCGCTTTTCCAACTTCATTTTCCGAACACTTTTCCAGCTCTTTTCTCTATAACCAGCTTTTTCAAACCCTTTTCTCACCATCTTTGTATCAAAAAATTGTCCAGCGACATTTGAAAAAGCTCCTTTTAAAAACCCCTATTTTTCTATCACTACTTCAAAACTTCTTTCCTAAAAATTTTTCCCTAAACCCTGTTTCAAAATTACATTTCAACCTTCTTTTTCCAAAATACTTTTCCAAATTCATTTTCCGTATACCTTTCTCACCCCTTTTTCAACTTCATTTTGCATACTTTTTCTGAAGCCTTTTTCCAGCGACATTATAATTGCTTCTTTTAAAAACCCATCATTTTTTTCCTATCCCCATTTCCAACCTTCTAGATCCCAAACCCCTTTCCCTAAACCTTTTTTCAAAATTATATCTCAACCTTCTTTTTCCAAAATACTTTTCCAACTTCATTTTCCGAACACTTTTCCCACCCACTTTTCAACTTCATTTTTCATACTTTTTGGGAAACCTCGTTTCCAAACCTCTTATATAAACACCCTATTCAAACCCCCACTTTTATACCTCTTTTCCCATCTATTTCCTTAAGTCTTATCCCTGTTTTCTCTTCACCTTGTCCAATTTAATTTTCCAAACCTCTGTTCAACCTTCTTTTCCACACCCCTTTCTTCCAATTATTAATAAAAACATTTTTCAAAGACATTTTAAAAGCTTCTTTTAAAACTGCCCTTTTCCATCCCCATTTCCAACCTTCTTTCCCAAACCCCTTTCCCAAACCCCTTTCTCAATCCCCTTTCCTAAATCCTATTGTCAAAATTATATTTCAACCTTCTTTTTTCCAGTCGCTTTTCCAACTTCATTTTCCGAACACTTTTCCAGCTCTTTTCTCTATAACCAGCTTTTTCAAACCCTTTTCTCACCATCTTTGTATCAAAAAATTGTCCAGCGACATTTGAAAAAGCTCCTTTTAAAAACCCCTATTTTTCTATCACTACTTCAAAACTTCTTTCCTAAAAATTTTTCCCTAAACCCTGTTTCAAAATTACATTTCAACCTTTTTTTTCCAAAATACTTTTCCAACTTCATTTTCCGTACACCTTTCCCATCCCATTTTTAACTTTATTTTGCATACATTTTCCGAAAACTCGTTTTCAAACCTCGTATATAAACACCCTATTCAAACTCCCACTTTTATACCTCTTTTCCAACCTATTTCCTAAAGTCTTATCCCTGTTTTCCCCTCACCTTGTCCAATTTAATTTTCCAAACCTCTGTTCTAACCTTCTTTTCCACACCCCTTTCTTCCAATTCTTGATAAAAACATTTTTCAAGGACATTGTAAAAGTTTCTTTTAAAATCACCCTTTTTCATCCCCATTTCAAAACCTCTTTCCTAAAACCTTTTGTCAAAATTATATTTCAACCTTTTTTTTCCAAGCAGCTTTTCCAAATTCATTTTCCTAACACTTTTCCAACTCTTTTCTATAACCACCTTTTTCAAACCCTTTTCTCACCATCCTTGTATCAAAATATTTTCCAAAGAAATTTGTAAAAGCTCCGTTTAAAAACCTCTTTTCCCATCCCTATTTCAAAAACTTCTTTTCCAAACATTTTTTCCTAAACCTTTTTTCAAAATTATATTTCAACCTTCTTTTTCCAAAATACTTTTCCAAATTCATTTTCCGAACACTTTTCCCGCCCATTTTACAATTTCATTCGGAAAATCCCATTTCCACACCCCCTTTTTCAACGTCATTTTGCATAGTTTTTCCGAAGCCCCTTTTAAAACCTCGTTTCCAAACCACCTATATAAACACCTTATTCAAACACCTTAACCCCCACTTTTATACCTCTTTTCCAACCTATTTCCTAAAGTCTTATTCCTGTCTTCTCCAATTTAATTTTCCAAACCTCTGGTTCTAACCTTCTCTTTCACACCCCTTTCTTCCAATTCTTGATAAAAACATTTTTCAAAGACATTTTAAAAGCTTCTTTCAAAACCGCCCTTTTCCATTCCCATTTCCAACCTTCTTTCCCAAACCTCTTTCCTAAAACCTTGTTTCAAAATTATATTTCAACCTTCTTTTTCCAAGACGATTTTCCAACTTCATTTTCCGAAAACTTTTCCAAACTAATTTTAATTTTCCAACTTTATTCGAAAAATCAAATTTCAAACCCTTTTTTTCCATTCTCATTTTGCATACACCTTTTCGAACCTCCTTATCCTTCTCTTTGTTCAAAACCATTATTTCCCATCCCCTACACCAACCTACTTTTTCCGAAGTCCTTTTCCAAACCCCTTATCTCACCCCATATTTTCCACTTTTTCTAAATCACTTTCTCATAATCCCTTGTCAAACCTCATTTTCCATTCTACTTTTTTTTTACCCCTTTTACAATCCATTTCCTAAAGTGTTATATCCCACTCCTGTTTCCTACTCACCTTTTCCAATTTCATTTTCCAAACCCCTTTTCAGACTGATTTCATAGATCAACTTATGCTGATTCACTCGAATTCATTTCTACTGAATTTTCTCGAAATTTAGATTCCCCCGAATCGCTTTGCATTATGAAAAAGCTGCTGTTGATTCATTTGCATTCATTCTGAACGAATCTCCTAGAAAATTTTTAATAATTGATAGAGAAAACTTATGCTGATGGACTCGCTTTTACGCGGGATAAATATTCTTGGAAAGTGCGAATTCTACCGCATTGAAAATTGTGATTTTTATCGGGCTCCTTGAAATAGGTATTACGCAAATTCAGTTTTAAAAACATGAGTTCGAGAACGTAGATTTCGTTCGTAAAGAAGGTATTAAAATTTCAAAGTACTAGCAGCAAAACTGACAACTCTGTGATAAATGCTGAAAAATGCGACCTCGGTTTCTTTTTACGGGCAGCTGTAAAGTCAAAAATGATGACGACAAGGTAATTATCTCGTGTTACAAACTCTACGAACCCCTTGCACTAGAGCTTAGGTGTTAAAAGTCTTTCCGGCAAGTTATTGATGGAATATAAATGTCACGAAGTTCTCTTGGAAGTCAATAAATCACTATGACGTCCATATCCCGATAGATATACCCGCATGCAATGCATCTGTATTCTATATATAATAATATATATACATTGAAATTCTTAAGACTGTGCTTTCGATATAGTGCTAATGGATGGGATATGTACTGACTGTCAACGAGCGTTTCATAAAAGTGTACTATCCACTAAAATGTCAAAATGTTTACTTTCGAATATGAGAATTATTTTCTGACTCAAATAATAAATCTAAACTCTATTATAAAATGAAAAAAAAACTAGAGAAAATATTTTTTATCATGAACAAATTTGAATTGTACAATTTTTGTATAAAATTGTAAAATGAAGGAAATTGTAAAATGTTATTCAAAATAAGGTGTTTAAAACAAGCGTTTTAAAAAATGACTATGTGTTTTGATGAACCATGAAATGAACGCACCTAAATTTTTTTTGGTAGCCAAGCCCATATTTTTTCTATTTATCGCATGTGTTTATTTAGCTGCGTTCAGAATTTCGAGCTAATTATGGACTAATTTTGGGTGGTAATGAAAAATTTTTGGCTCTGTAAATACCGAAAAACCAAATTCGAAAAAACAAACCTTACCATTGATAACCTACCCTCAATTTTGATTGACAAAAGAAAATTACTTCGGAATTTCGGACTCGTAAGATACGCAAAAATAAATTTTCCATAAACAACCCCCATCGCTGAGATCAACCTCTCAATTTTGAAAAATAATTTTTTGACAAAATAAACTATACCAGAATTTTTACTATTTTCGGGCTCTTGATATACATAAAAATCAATTTCACAAAATCAACCCCTATTTTTGACAACCACCCCTCAAGTTAAAAAAATACTT
>JAUESI010000026.1:4561528-4572600 GCA_032275145.1 Synergus laeviventris | reverse complement strand
ATCCTCATAATACAACTGAATTTAAGAGAATTTGCAGAAATTCCTAAAATACAATGGACTTCCAAAGTGAATTCAAAAGAATTTAATAAAATTCTGAAAAATAAAATTTTTTTTTTAAATGCAAAAAATGAGAAAAGAGACCAAGTGGATTCAGAAGAATTTAAATAAATTCCAACGAATTCAATGAATGAAATTTCAATGTGTCTTTCACATCCTGGGAATGCCTTTTTAATCCCTTTTAATTTTTTCAAATTAGCCGAAATCATTTGAATTTATATTTTTAGGTTGAAAGGTAGAGTCTGTAAAAATGTATGTAGCTGTGTTACCTAAATTTCTAGCTGAGTTACCTAAATATCTAGCTGTTTTAGATACATTTTTTTATCTAGAAATTATCTCAGTAAATTAGCTAGATAATTTCTCGAAGACAAAATTTAGTTATATTTTCTTGGAATTAAGAAATCCAACGATACATTTAGCTGGAACAGCTAAACCATTTTTTTCAGGCACCCAATTGGGTGCCTCTCCACTAACGAATTTCAAAATTCCAAATACGTCATAACTTTGTGCTTTTTAGGGGCACCTGAATTCCGCTAAAACCGACTCCAAAAAAAAAACCATTAAGTTCTAAAATCAAGCCCTATTAAAGAAGAAATTATATTTTTAGAAATTTCAAGGACACAGTATTTTTGGGCTTTTTTTGGAATCCTCAAAAATACCTACTATGATTTTTGGGCTCCATCCCTTCATGCCAAAATCTAACTCCATGTTGTGAAAATTTTGGGCTTTTTTTGAGACCAATAAAACTTTTTTAGCTCCTTTACTTTTTTGAAAAAACCAATTTTACAATAACAAACTAAAAAAAATCAATTGCGCCATAATTTTGGGCTTTTTTTAGACACCTGAATTCCCCTTTTGCTGATAAATATTTTTTTTTACTTTTTGCAACGGAAATAGAGTCTCTGATTTTTGGGCTCCATCCCTTCATTCTAAAATCCACCCCACGCAGATATGACTTTGCTGATAAATAATTTTTTAAAACTTTTTAAAAATTTAGATTGTTCCTAAGCAAATGCGCTAGACTTAAAAATTAAAGTGTTTTAAAAAATAAGATTCTTGAAGAAAATATAATAGCAAATAAAATACGAGCGCAAAAAGTAAAAAAAAATTATTTATCAACAAAATCACACCTACATAACCACATGGGGGTGGATATTGACAGTAAGGGATGGAGCCCAAAAATCCCGAAAAATACTATATCCTTTAAATTTCAAAAAATAGAATGTCTCTAATGGGGGTCGTTTTCAGAACTTAAAGGTTCTTTCTACGTTTGTTATTTAAGACTAATTTTTAAAAAAAAGTAAAGGAGCCCAAAAATTTGTATTGGTACCCAAAAAATCAAAAATAATAACTTACTCGGAATATTGCCTCGGGGCATTACATGTGGGTGTGGTGATCGAATGCCCCTTTGTTTAACTTTTTGAATTATGCCTACGTCATTAACTTATCGATCAGACTCTGTGGGCTGGAAGTCCTTAAGGGTGGCTGGAAACATGCTTAAGTTGCTAAACATGATAAATGTCGTTTAATCTGACCAAAACGCCCACGTTCCACTGATATGAGTCTCAGCATTCGGCAAGAATAACTCGGTGTCGAAATTGAGACGCTATAGTGGAACGTGTTATCTGGTTACGGAGATCCTGATTGGTAGTCTTGAAAATAGTGGGACGGAAGGGTTGTTGAAGGGGGAGGGGTGGGGGGTAGAAGGAAGGGGGTCGGGAGGCATGAGAGTGTAGAGCATATAGTGTAGGGGGGCGGACGAACTAGAGAAATCAAGCTCGCTATCTCGTGTCAGTATGATGTTGGCAGCACTGCCCTCCAGGTAAGCGTGGTAGCTACATCAGTGTTGAGGGCTGAGAGTTGAGGGTGGGTTTAACAAGCGATGCTATCTGCCCAGATGAATGCCGACCTCCTCCTTCACCTCCACCTCGCTTTCGCCTTCCAGTAATCACCCTCCCCGTCTTCGCGGAACGATTGTATCTTCTCGACTGCCTAGCTTCGTTACTTGCTACGAATGCTACAGGGCGTAAGAAAAGGAGCTTCCAACCACTTTGAAACCCTTGAAGCCTTCGAACATGGAGACTTCCGACATTACTGTATGACGTAAAACTTTTGTATTTAATTGTAAAGAGGAAATTTCCATATCTTCTCAGAAACGGACTCACTCATCTCGCCTCGTCTGCAATTATTACTAAAGAAAAAAATGTTTCAACAATACTAGCATATTTTTTTTATAAAAGAGGATTTGCGTTTGCTTGTAACTTCAAACGAAAAAATAGATTGGTAGCAGGATGGAGTAAAAATATGAAAATATGCTCGTAAAATATGTTTCTAAGGTGAATGTGGATTAGTAGTAAGGGTGCAAGTTTAGTCAGACACAAGTTGCTTGAGAAAAGAACCAATTTACTCAAAAAAGTGCATTCTGAATCTTACGTACGTCCATAAATTCTAGACAAGACAATTTTCAAGACAAATAAGCTTCTGAAGCCATTCCTTTTGTTCGCAAGAATAGCGTGTAATAGGGGTTGGTTTGTCAAGTCGTGAAAGGACAATTCTACCTTACAAAGGTCCACCTTGATACCTAACAAATTAGTAACTTAAAAGTACTACTAGGAGAATACTTGGCGGAAATAAAATAGCTCGAAAATAAATAAAGTAGAACGAGGAGCCATCAACCCCTCGTTTGTAGTAAAAGATGAGCAGTTTCGGCGACCCCAACCTCGAGGCCGATGGGGGATGAAGACTAAAGCGACGAAATTAAGCGCGCACGACAAACTTTCACAACGGATTCTTCTCGATCTTCCTTCTTGGCAGAGAGTACTATCTTCTTGAAATACTGATACAATCCTCACCCCAAAATTACTTCCTAAATCACTAAACATTCCTCAACCAAGTCCAGACACAATTTATTTACTGCATTTTGAATGAAAATTGGAGTACCGGACTATCGAACTTATTGGACTTCAATTTTGACAAGAATTAGATGACATCAAGCACTTATCAATTCCTGGAATTAGCCGTACAATTATCTTTCACGATTGAAATCAATAGCCATCACTTTCAATCACTGTAATAATCAGCGGTGAAATCAACTTTAATTCTACAATTAGAAATCTCTTGGAAACCAGAAATGAACTGGAAGAGAAAAAATATTATTTTAAACTAAATTATTTAATCACTGCCTTCACTCTTCCTTTATGAGGAAGTTAATTATAGTTTCTGATTTAATCTTATAATTATAGCTACTATTAATTGAATTTAGAAAGGAATTCAAGAATTTCAAAGATTGCCCAGTTTATCAGTGATATTTTAGACACAATTCCTTTGCACAAATTACTAAAAATCGATTAATCTATACGTAATTAACCGATAAAAATGCAATATTTGCAGAAAGCTTGGGATAGAGTTTCAGCTCATCAAGAATCTTGGAGGTCAGCAACCTGTCTGCTATGCTCACTGGCACTGAATCGATGCCTATGCAAAAGAAAAAGAGATGCATTCATTCCAGGGAAAATTCTCTCTGGACCTTTGAACTTTATTACCTTATTACTTTTCTGTCATATATACCAAATAAACATGAGTTATTTATATCAATACATTCTGTATATAATATTTTGTATACAGTGTATATTCCGACCAAGCTTTTTTAGATTATGACCATGCATTGGTGGGCTTCATCCAGAGATTCCAGAGGGAGTCTTGTAAAGCAACACAACCCCCTTTTGCGTGAAACACTTTTATTTTTACAGCCTTTTTCCGCGCTGTGGATGAATAACGATTATGCGCATCTTTTTTTTTTGTGAGACTCACCCTCCCCCTTTCGTCGTACCCACCCGGACACCATGCAGCGTTAACCGAGCTCATTAATCTCCGCGCCTTCCTGAAGTTTCTTGTTTCGGGGGTATACCCACGTGCCCCGGGCCGCAAGGTAATTAAAGCGTAAATAAATAAGGGCCAGAGCGTAAATCCCACGGCAGCCGCGCGAACTGCGCAGAAAAACAATTAATGGCGACCGTAGAGCTATAGAATGACGAGGGAGGCTGGAAAAGCGGCGGAGTCGGAGGAGGTGGAGGAGGCGGTTTCCAGGAGGGGGCAAAAGTAGGTTTTCCGTGACTTTCCTCGCAATCTCAGTGAGATCTTAATTTCGTACAGATCTCGGAAGTAGCTGCCTTATAATAATCAAGTCAGCTTGAATATTCCGGAAGTTGAGCTTTGCAATGGCATTTCCTTAATTAAATAATTAATTTTTATGTTTCAATAGCATCTTTCGCATAATCACAAAAATTACAACTGGGCAAAATGAATTCTTAAATCCCTTTTGCCGCTTCGCTCGATAATGACCTTTAATGAACGAATTTCACAAACCTCCCAATTTCGGGTGAATTACGCAGTCTTTGAGACCTTGATTAAATTCTTGCCACTCCCTCAAACTGTGACGAAATTGTCGAGGTGGAAACCACATGTTTATGATGGGAAATGCGAGCCATGCAGCTTGATCATTATTCTAACTTAATATCTTGTTTAATAATAGAATATTTAATTAATGAATGGTCATATTATGATGAAAAATGTTGCTTAAAAATTAATTTCATCAGGAGCAAAAAGGAAAGAGTGTTTGTCCTTCTGTTATGCCGTGCCTTTGTTCGCTCTAAAACTTTTCACTTTGTCATCCTGGACTGAAAGCACGGAAGAGTTGGTATTTCTGGGTAGTCTGCTTCTGGCCCAAGATATGGAAAAAGAAATGTCAAAAATGTTTAAATATGTTAATTATGTTTTTCTCATTTACGTTCTGTTAAATGAAACATATTCGAATCAACCAACATTTTTTCAGCAATTTTTCATATCTATAACGGGGCTCTTTATTCCCTAGGGACTAACAATTATTCACATATGACGTCCTTTTCTTATATCTTTGGTTATTTATTATTTTAAGTTCATTAATTCATTTTCTACATCCCCAAAGTCTACGATATGTACAAAGCAACTCTCCCTTTGCAAACCGGCTGGTCCCTATGGAGAAACTTTCTACTTCAAGTTTGTGTAAACTTGTCAGGTCAACAAAGGTGAACGTCGACCGCTATTGTATCGCTTCAAAGTGAATTTTTGCAACCCTGATGCAACAAACATCTTATAAAACAATATGTATGTAGTTCATTACAGCGTGGTTCTTTTTATAAGATAAACTTTAATCAGTTCAAAAATTATTTCCAATATTTAGATTGTACATTTCCGAGGGATGGAATATAAATATCCCCTTATAAAGGGTGGGGGGGGGGAGATTTAAGAAAGAGTCCCAGAGGATAGGGAAAGTTCTGGGGGAAAGTTGAGGTTCTGGGAAGGATGGAAATCTGCAGGGTTAGAGGGCTTTAAGCTTTATTCAGTGTTTCAGATGAATCTTAATTGAAAATTAATGGATTTTGGTTGACTAAAGTCTTTCACAGGTACATGATATTAAGTCAAAGAAACAAATGCACTTCGAAGATTAAAAGCTTAAGAACGTACTTGCCTTGATTTTAAAGCAGGATTAATATTTACTTTAACGATAAATCCATTCAGTTGGACAGAATTAAATTCTATCGCACGAAATGAGGACTAAAGAGGTACCAACCCCGCAGAAAAAAGAGACACTTTTTCGTCATCAACTTACTGAGTATCTGCTTTCGCCCTTAATACGAGACTTAACTCTGAGCTCTCAAGCTCAGGGATTCTCAGCAGCGCGAGCGTTTCCAAAGGGAAGCTGCTTTAGCGTTACGACGTCACGCACCCCAGTAATCTGCTTTATCAGTTGACAAAAATGATAGTACCCAAACCCCACGGGTTCAGTTTTGTTTGTTTGAATTCTTCCATAAATCAGAAAGCATACACAATGTGGAAATGAAAGCCTTACTAAGAATAATAATATTTAACACGAAAGTCATTTATTAAGAAAATATTTGTTTAGTAAGATAAAACTTCAGCAACGTTCAGTGAATTTCTCACATCTTTCGCAATAACCATACTTGACAATAATTTTCAAGCCGACAAAGAAATATATTTGTTACCAAAAAAGATACAAAAAAAATATTGAGTAAAAACGAATAGAAAAAAAGTAGATGAACAAACTTGAGCACAGTAAACTAAGAAAACGTTAAGCAAACAAGTTCTGGAAAACCTTGTTCGACCGGAAGTTACTGTCTTCGTACCACAATGCAATATCCTATTTGTGCTTCCACACGAGTTTGAAAATTGCACCTTCTATGTATTTCATAGAATACACACGTGTCCAATCCTTTTTTTCTAGGAATTCCTATCGATTTTACTCATTGAAACTACCTCTTAGTAAAACAATAAAAGCATAGCACGAAGAACAGAAAATAATACTGCAGCAAACAGGAAGTTGAATTTATTAGAATAACTGTGAGTGCATTGAAAAGAGCTAAGGGCGGGACAAAAAGAAAGCACCGTTATTGATAAAATGGAGATATTATCTGTATACAATGATATTTTTACTCCAAGTTGCATTCTTATATATTATTATTATTATTAGTAGTAGTTGTTGTAGAGTGAATTCAGCTTCAAAGCTTACAAAACACTCCTTCTAGTACATAACGACACCCATCCGAGTACAACCAAGTCAAACGCTGCTCAACTTTGGAGATCGAATGAGAACGCTTTAACCATTCCTCACATGTCCAACTGGACATTATGATTCCTCGAAATCTTTAGAAATCTAGCTAAATTTATTTCAGTGAAGCAGAATATTTCCTCAATTAATTAAAAAATAAACGATATAGCTAAGAAGATTAAATTTTTACTTTCTGCAATTTATTAAGGAGCACTTTGAGCAGACAAGACGTTTCTGGACATGGGAGAGAAAATGAGTTTACGATTTAAAATTGCTCTGACGTAGGTTATCAAAAAGCCATCCGTTTTCGTATTCGAAGGGCTACTAGGCCTGTCCGTGAAAGATATTGGCCAAATCACTTATCCTCATGAATATGTACGGCAATTATGGTATCTGAATATCCCCAAGTCAATTATTCTTCATAACTGCTATGATAATTACCACAATGTTCTTCTTTTAAACTATAGGTATAATAACTCTCTTCAGAGTTATATATGTAACACTGCAGTATCTCCCTCGTGTCTCACACGATATTTTTTAAAATACAGTAATTTGTTTGCAAATGATGTAATTACTTTGTGGCCTTGTGAAATACTCTTCAGAATCACATCAATCTAAACTAGCTGTTGTAAAATTAGCTGAAAGTATTTTCTGCTCTGCTTACGTCACGAATCACTTGCTTTTTGCGTCCGTTCCTGATACGAGCAAATAAAAACAGCGTTGGAGTTTGCTGCCGTGGTATCGGTAATGGTCGGTGTCTCTAATTGCCAACAGCAATTTGTAGGTATGCATGTTGTGCACATCGAAGCGAAGGGAACATACAAGAACTAAGGCGAGAACGTTTCCACGTGAAATCAACAATAACAAGGGTAATTACCAATCGTGCGCAACATTACACGTTTTCCGAATCACATCTCGACTCGTTTTCGACTTTCTGCAATACTTGATATCTTCTACTGATACCTCTAAATTTCATTATTTTTCAATAAGAGGAGAACTCAGATACAATTAAATGCGATACTTTAAATTGGAACGCTCATAAAATACAGCTTGATTGTTATAATAATTGAAAATTAGCAAAATGCCTATTTAAAAATCGATTTAGGAAGTTTACAACGCTGTGAAAATTATTTGAAACAATTTCCGGAATAAAAAACCTATGTAGACCAGACAACAGGATAGCTTGTTGGTCCGATTTTCTTCCTCTGTGGCTCTGTATTTAGAGCTTAAAATAAATTACTCGACAATGTTTTAGACATCCCAATAAAAAAACAAACTTGGAGAAGTTTATTCTCGTTTCTGTAATACTATCTGTATATATATTATGTCTATATAATATGTTACTTATGCCTTCTTTTGTTCATGATCAGCGTGATGCCGAATTACAACTTTTAATTAACAACGTCCGCGGAGGGGTTGAAAATTGAGAAAAGTACAATGGCGCAATTTTCTTCGAGATGATTAGACCCCGAGGGATAGAAAAGAATTAAAGACGTTTTGCTCTTTTTCAGTCTACATTCTACCATCGAGTTCAATATCACTACCTACTTAAGTATTCAAATGAAAGGCAAAGCATATCTTTTACTCTTTAAATAAAACTCACCTTTCTTATATGCATTTAGAAATTAAATTAAATTAAAATCCTGGGCTAAGGTTATACTTTTCCCACTAGGGACTAAAAATGCAGTGAAAAAATAAAAATAATTTCTTTATCCGCTTTATTACGGACAAATATTTGTGACAGGAGTTTCTTTAGGTATTATAGGTAGAATCTAGGTATTATGTACGTTACCGCACGCGCAAAAGGGAGCAAGGGTGCCACGCCGCAGGGAGTGTAAAGCACTAGTGTGAACAAAACGGAGATTAATATCACCGTAATTCGTTAGTCAAATATTTATTTCGTGTTTAATTAATCGTTAGCATTTAATGACCACCCCATATTTCCTGTTCCGACGGTCGCTTGGTCGAGAACTGCGGGCTATTATGTTATAATTTATAGCTGGACAGTATTAGGTGTCGTCGGAGAATCGCTTTTATCGAGCAGAAGCTTTTATCCTAACCACAGAAGGTCTATTCTCAAGAGGATAATAACTTCGTGTTTCTGAAACTCGTACTTTTTTTCTATAGTTGAAACAGCAGATTGTGCTGTAATACATTTTATGTTTTATATTCGTGATCAAATTCATCTTATTAAAGCACGAAGACATTTATAAAAAGCGATATTGTTCCATGGAAAAACTTGCTAAAACTTCAACTTTCCACTTTGAAAATGAATACAATACAGAAGTTGTCAAACAAGGTTTTAAAACTTCTTATAAATCGTAAGGATGAACGCTAAAATTACAGTCCACTTAAAAATTTATTGATGGTTAACAGGTTGAATTGTGAAGTTGGAAAATGAATTCAATGAACTTATCAAGGTGAATTTACAATAATTTTTTCCCTCCGTCCAAAGTAGAACAACCCCGTTCTAATCTACTGTGTTCAGCTGTTCACTTTTACTTTTGCGACAAGTTTTCCCCATCTATTTCACGAACTCGCCTAAGACTCGCTCACGCATTATAGTGGTTTAACGATTTGTTCAATTTCATAATAAATGGCTTATAGGGAACCATTCGGGCGTAAGTGGCTTTCCGAAACACAGACATTCGCTCGTTATTGATTGGTTCAATAACTCATGAGTCGTAATTTTCTGATAAACATAATTTGCCTCTGTCCCTTTGTGAAGATTTTGGAAGTGTTTCTTCTTCAAACTGAGGCAAATTAATTTTGTTGATGTTTCCCACCACAATTTTTGAATGAATAGAAATAAAAATAATGAATTTTGAGACGACAATGTTCATGAGGATAGACACATGTATAGAAGCGTAGAACTAGATCTGCCCTGGCCATTGCCACTGACAGTCTGACCATAGGCATAGTCACGCTACCATTACTAATTGCACGTCCGCTAAAAGTAAATCACTACGGCCACTAACGCCTGTATTCCCGCCCATTGCTGGATTTAGTGATATCAATGGTATCTGCTCGTATTCAGACTTCTTCCCCTTTGCTATTTGACTCTTTGACGCTTTGACTCATCGCGTGATGAACTCAACGGCAATATGTTTTCTCAAAAGTCTTTTTTGTGTGATTAATCTGATTAATTAGTCAATGATTTTTCGACGTTTACTCATGTTCAGATTAGCCCAGATAAACTGACACGCGATACTTTCGGCAACTCAATCTGACATTTTTTCAGACCAAAAGCGAATGGATTTGAATAAACTCCATTTAATGCTCGTTGGACCATCGGTAAAAGATCAATAAGATAATTAACATGGTAGGCAACTGTCAAAACTTCTGAGGATTCTCAATTAAGGAAAATGAAAAGTGACATATAAAATGGAGAATTTATGTGTATGCGTGAAATGAAAGTTTTAAACGTTTCGGGTCAGAGGAATGTTTAATCTCGCAATCCCTCGACACACATTTGCAAAAAAATATTCAATACAGGGCGAGCGTTTAACTCTGATTTAATGGCAATTACACCAATTAGTAAGGGTAATGTCAAATATCACGGGAAATGCGGTGAGCGATAAGGGAAAACGGAATTTCTACCCGGAAATTCGGTCATTTCGAAAATCCGAGCTATTTCAAGAATTCGAGTTTTGGTAGTTTGAAACTTTTTAGTACAGCTCAAAACCTTCATATTATGTAACATATTATATATCTACTCTTTCTTCTCTCGTTTCTTCTTTCCTTTGTTCTTTTACTTTTCTCTTTGATTACATATGTGCCTTTGTTGTCATGCGTGTGACACTTTTTTTCATACTTTTATTTCATAAGGCTATATATATAACAAACGATCCCTTTGCTCCCTTCGTTTTATCTATATCTCGAGTAAGCCATAAAAAGGAGAATGAAATGAAAGATGCTTGCTCTCACTTTCATAAAGAGAATCACGTTACCAGTTAACTCTTTGCATATATTATTATAAATATAGTACATATATTGATATGTTATTTTAAGTGGAAGTCAGTACTTATGTTGTTTCAATTTACGAAAAAATGATCAAAATTAAACCTTTTGCACTATATACTCATCCGCGAATTTTCTGTTTAAAACAGCAATTCGTTTCCGAGATAGTGTAGTGCTAAATTGAGTCAGAAGAAGAGTTTAATTAGAAAAAGTTATCAAGGTCCGAAAAAAGGGAGATTACAACTTTTGTCTTTTATTTAAGTTTCTTTTTTTTCGCAGGCTTAGACGGTGCAATACAAAGTCCAATTTTCAATTTAAAAGCAAAAATTTCTAGCTCGAAGTGTATTTTCATTCACGGTGTAAAAAACAGTTGCATTAAGGGGTTATATACAGTTAGAATTTTCAAAAAATCGATTTTTTTTTATTTTATTTTCTTAATGTACCTATATTT
>JAUESI010000026.1:4550176-4561428 GCA_032275145.1 Synergus laeviventris | reverse complement strand
CTTTTTTATTTTAAGAACATCAAATTAAAAAAGCCATTTGTAAGAAGTGTTGCATAATTAACAGACACAGGGAGCGAGAATTGAATAGCTATTCCAAGAATGATGATTTATTAACCTGTTTAATCAGTAATCATAAAGAATGATCATTAACAGTTAATATTTTCAATATTTCAATTAAATAATGATTAATTGAATAAATTATATCTATTACCAACTTATTTATACAGTGATGACAATCTGACGCTGAAATTTTGATTCTTGATTAATTTACAAAATTCCAGGGCATAATTTTAATAAGTTAATAGAATACTTATATGCCTCTAAGAATTTGATTGAATTTCTAAAATTTGAATTTCTGTTATAAAACATGTAAGTTATTATACGAAATTCATTTAACAGAAAAAGAAACACAAGCAAAAATTTCAATCCATGTTGAAAATGAAATTTTCACCAAAATTTAAAAAAAAAATTACAAATATTGACGAGAATTTGTTTTTTATCTCGCTTCCACACCAATCAATACTTTTTACAGAAAATAGTCCTTCTAATAAAAACCTTTTTCCAATTAAATTAAAAAATGGTATCAGCAATTTGAAAACTGAACATTTTTACTAATTTATAGCAAACGACTTCGCACCATTTGAATTATTAAGAAACTACTATATATTAATTAGTAAAATTTAACTGATTCATATTGGGAGAGTACTTTTCGCAAAGAAAAATGACTACGACTTATTCAAATATATAAATTGTGTTTTTAATCCCTTATAGCTGAAATAACATGTGAAAAATTGGAATTCTCACCAGTTACCAAGAATTTAAAAACACTAAGAAGCTCCTTGTGTTTTTGTATTGTGCTAAGTAATGATGAGTTTACCTCACTCGGGTAATCCAGCCTTTTTCTGGACGTACAATACAGTAAACTAAAGATATAAAGAAACGAGCCATTAAAATCGCGTTAAGGATCTGCTGGACCTATAAGAACGTCTTCAGGGACATTTACTCGGCATTTCTACCTCAGAAACGACAAAGTTTGCGACGAGGAGAAGAAAAAATTGCCACCTGTCACCGACCCTTTCGTGTACGGGTTAGGTCGATTTGTCTCTTGGGGCACCATTGCAATTATCGCTGCCTTTATCGTGTCTGTTTCATCGCCGACGAGCAAGCGAGACCCCCCGGAATCTCGATGTGTCTGTTTTCATGCTATCATTATTATTATCAATTTATACATTCTCAGATTGTATCGCTTGCTACCATCGCTGGCCTCTAATGACCTGCAGGTTAATTGGGTAGAGTTGCGAAAATCGGTTTTCGATAACCCGTCAAAGAAAGACGATTTTACGCTCGCCTCTTTTGTCTTTAAATGAATCTCTGGATAAACCTAGAAGATATTTTTTTCAATAAAAAGAACTGGTCGTTAGAATACCCATTTTCATTATTCAAATTTCAAACTTTTTCTGAAGCCTGCAGAATTCAGTGATTTCTTAATTGTCCTTTTATTTGAATAAGAAATCTTCCCCTCTCACTCGAGAATTCAATATTTGTCTTAATAGCGGCCATTTCATTCAATATTCACATTGCTTGTCAATATAAGTTTCATATTTTATGTATGTTGCGATGCTAATTTTTCTATTACAATTTTTGTTCCAGGTGAGTTAACGTGCTGGCTTTTTTCTCCCCTGTGTTGCGTGAGTACAAAAAATGTTAATTATGCTTGTGTCCATTATTTATATGGATAAACGTACGAGCAAATTTCGAGTGTGCCAATGAAGTCTCCATACCACTTACCAAGTCCCTTTCCACTATTATACATCTATGCCATTTCCACACAGCACGCTCACTCGGGGGTGAAATAGGTTCAGTCTCTCCATATTACGGGACGCTATGACTCCATCCCTATAATACAGCGATACAATCATTACTCCCTGCTTCATCCGATGTGCATTTCCAACCCTCATCTCCCCCTACATTTTTCGCGACAACCACATTCCCCACCTAACTCCTCTCGTTGAAGCGAAACGACGTAATCGTTACCCTGATTTGGGACGAAATTCCTAGTTTTTAAAGCCGATGTACTCATGATTGTAGCTTCGACAGAATAAGTGACATGGTTTGTATAATTAGGCTACGTTTTTAGAATTAATTTTATTTTTTATATTATATTTTATATTATAATAGCTGCATTCTTTTTTTGGTACAAATATCGGGAATTCAAATGCAATCGAAACAATTAAAAAGTATTAAAAATCACGAAATCATGTAAATTTATGGTATATAATTACGCGATGTTGAATATTGGTTGCTCATCGAAAGCGCATTTCAATAGATTGTCAAAATAATCAGCTGTTATGAACTGGAGAGAAAATAATTTTTTTAATTGGGAAAAAGTCATAATTAGACTAACTAGTGGAATCGATTAATTTAGTGAAATGCTGCAGCTCCAATTTGATAAAGGCAGGGTCCTCAGTGTAACACGTCAATTACTCGACCTGATAATAACCATTTATTCCACAATTCAGTTTGACCTCAAATGCTAAAGCTCTAACCCTATTGGCGAAGCGTCAAAGTTATCAATTACTTTCTGTCAACCGTAATTTTTATTTAATTTAATTTATTCTCTATCTTTGCCTTTGATTGATTTTTTTATACTCTCTGAATCTGAATTAGTAAGAATTTGACTTACTAATCTATTTAGTCGTTTTACTTACAAATTGGATTGTTCACGATTCAATTAGTAATATAAAGTATTCTCAGTTATTATATTCTATGCGATTTTAATGGATTTTGAGTATTTTGACGAATTATTAACACTTTATCATGGAATTTTATTAACAGATATTAAAATATTTTTATGATTTGCAAAACATTTTATGGAGTTTTAAGATATTTTTAAGAATTAGAATTAAGTAACAATTTTTCGTGGAATTTTAAAGAGTTTCTAGTAATTTCAAGAAATTTTCAGGGGATTTAAACAAATTTCGTGTGATTTTTAGTAATTTTAGAGATTTCGACAAAGTTTTAAGGGACTTTGTACGAACTTTCTGTGTTTTTGAAGTCCCTTACAGAGTTTTAAACAATTTAAAAATATTTTGCGAAATTTTAGGGAATCAAATATTTTTTAA
This sequence comes from Synergus laeviventris, assembly GCA_032275145.1. Classification (NCBI taxonomy): domain Eukaryota; kingdom Metazoa; phylum Arthropoda; class Insecta; order Hymenoptera; family Cynipidae; genus Synergus; species Synergus laeviventris. The sequence continues at coordinate 4,558,306 of JAUESI010000026.1, read as the reverse complement.
TGAAATTTTAAGGAGTTTATAGTAATTTTAAGAAATTTTATGATATTTTTAGGACATTTAGAGATTTTGACAGATTTCTAAGGGATTTTTTTTGACAAACTTTTGGTGATTTTAAAGTTCATAATGGAATTTTAAGCGACTAAAGAAGATTTTGGGAAATTTTAAGAGATTTAAACATTTTGTCATGGTATTTTAAGGGCTTTCGAGTAATTTTAAGGCATTCAAAGAGATTTACAAAAATTTTTATGACTTCTGAAAGATTTTGCGAAATTGTAAAGGACTAAACATTTTTTCATGGAATTTTAAGAAGTTCCTAGTAATTTAAGAAATTTAATGATATTTTTAGGAATATCAGAGACTTTGAAAATTTTTTAAGGGATGTTAAAGTTCTTCACGGAATTTTAAGCGATTTAAGAAAATTTTTTCATGGAGTTTTAAGGATTTTGCGAAATTTTTAGAGATTTAAACATTTTTTCGTGGAGTTTTAAGGATTTTCGGGTACGTAATTTTAAAGAATTCCATGACAATTACAAAGATTCTTATGGCATAAAATATTTTGCGAAATTTTAAGGAATCAAAAATCGTTTAAATGAAATTTTAAGGAGTTTCTAGTAATTTAAAAAAATTTAATGATATTTTTAGAACATTTAGAGATTTTGACAATTTTTTAAGGGATTTTAAAGTTCTTCACGGAATTTTAAGCGATTTAAGAAAATTTTTTCATGAAGTTTTAAGTATTTTCGAGTACGTAATTTTAAAACATTCCATGAGATTTACAAAGATTCTTATGGCATAAAAGATTTTGCGAAATTTTAAGTGATTTAAACATTTTTAAGATATTTAATTGAATAGTGTGTTACTAATTAATTTAGTAATTAGTTACCAAATCATTTAGTTTATCCTTCTTACTAATGGAATTAGTACCTTTTTAGTAATTTATAGTAAACGACTTCGCACCATTTGAATTAGGAAGAAAAACTACTATTAATTATTAAAATTTAACTAATTCATATTGGTGAAATAGCATCGTTTTAAATCAGTTCTTAAAATTAGATACCAAAAAGTATTTGAAACTTTAATCAAATACACGTTTTTAGAATGTTCAGATCCATTTTCTTTTTTATTTTAAGAACATCAAATTAAAAAAGCCATTTGTAAGAAGTGTTGCATAATTAACAGACACAGGGAGCGAGAATTGAATAGCTATTCCAAGAATGATGATTTATTAACCTGTTTAATCAGTAATCATAAAGAATGATCATTAACAGTTAATATTTTCAATATTTCAATTAAATAATGATTAATTGAATAAATTATATCTATTACCAACTTATTTATACAGTGATGACAATCTGACGCTGAAATTTTTATTCTTGATTAATTTACAAAATTTCAGAGCCATATTTTCATAATTTCAATAAGTTGATAGAATACTTACATGCCTTTAAAAATTTGATTGAATTTTAAAAATTACAAAAAAAAATTACAAATGTTGACGAGAATTTGTTTTTTTACCTCGCTTCCACACCAATCAATACTTTTTACAGAAAATAGTCCTTCTAGTAAAAATCTTTTTCCAATTAAATTAAAAAATGGTATCAGCAATTTGAAAAGTGAACATTTGTCTTTCACTTTTTGTGATTATACTTTTGCTAATTTTGTCAATTATGCTACTTTTACAATTCCCTGCCAGGAAATACGATGCCTAATAATTTCTTTGAAAAGGTTTTTTTAATTTAAAAACGTATAGATTTTGATGTTATTACAATCTCATGCTTGCTGAAAGGATCTAGGTTTATGATCCATTTTATGATCTTTCGAGAAAAAGTAATTGCAAGTCTCATGTTCACCTACACATTTTCGCCTAGTAATACAAATTAGAAGAGCAGTGCTACTTTAAGTTTCAGAGCTTTTAATAAAACCATCACTGATTCTCATTTCATAAAATCGCATCTTAATTAATTAAAATGTTCCAAAAATCTATTGTTTCTAAATCAAATATATTTCTCAAATACATTTTATGTCCCTTATAATATAAAAAACACTTTTAAAAAATCTAATGTCATTTATTGACATCCACTAAAGCAAAATTAAGTTGCTACACTATTTTAGAATATTTAACACACCTACAATTCGAATTTTTTATTCGAAAAAAAACACATATTTATTTGAATTTAAATCTTGTAAATCGACCTTTTTCGTAATGTAACTGGAACAATAATGGTGCGTTCTATTAGTTACAAGTAACAATTTCTGTCAGGTACGACTGATTGCGCAATTTCATGGAATGCGCGGTAATTATGACAGCGATGCAGCAGTTGAAGATAATGTTAATTGGAAGCTTCGTGGTGATGAATGAACGCTATTATCACAAAATATGTTACATATTTATTTTAGATCGTTTAAACAGCTAATTAATAGTCAGGTTTTAGAAAACTTAGAATGAAATTCCGAAAATGAAATTGATGTCAATGAAACTTGGCCAAACAATCATATAATATGTAAATAATAAAAGTTTGTAAATTTTCCCCTAAAATCGGTTTACAATATTTTCCTAAGACCCGAAAGTAGTAGCGGTAAATCAAAATTACGAGAGGTGGCGTTTCTTGAAGCTTATTCCTCTTCAATGTAAATCGAGATGTAAATTCAATATTAGGTAATAAAATTGTCATCATTTTTAAGAGACTACTTTACGTTATGCATTGTAAAACGTTTAATGCCGCATTCTATGATTTTCAAGTGAACTTGTGCCGTCTATGAATTTACTTTATCTAGCGAACCTCGTTCCTCCATCTATCCTTGTGGCTCATGAAATTCAAAACAGACGTTACGTTCTTCGCCGAGGCACGAGTGGTTGCACTTGTAGCGTTCGATGTTTTATTTACAATTTGTTTATCTCATCATCTGCTTGAATTTGTTCAACATGGTTTATATCTAGCAAGTATCATGCGACTTATAAATCACATTTATATAATATAATATATATAATATATAATAAAACGAGCTGAAAAGTGATGAAATATGAAATATTATCGAATTGTTGGTTGACCAAAACGCGTTATTATATATCAGTGGTTTTTATTTACTGACTCTTCATAAATAGAAGGTGTTTTTTTAAACCGTAGAATTGAATATATAAGCGTAAATATGTTTTTTTATCGACCTCTAACAAATTTGTTTCAAACATTTTTCAATACGGCCCAATGAATTTAAGTAAACAAATAAATATTGTTTGTTTAACAGGCAGAAGAAAACATGGGAGAAATGTAAAAGTTGTTAACCAAAAAAGCATTCAAGCATTCGACATGATAGGACTTCTGACTTTTCCCTTCCAGCATGGATCGATGACAATTCGGAAATCAGCGTTAATTTCATGGGAAATTATTGTTAGAAACAAAGATAATGCATTCTTGCATTGTACGAAGTAGACAGTACTGTATACTGAATTTTCCCTGCGGATGTTTACACGATTGCATGATATGCAGATGCGTGGTTCGTATAATCACCCCATACCAATCGTGTTCCCGATTGATTAGTCAAACCTCATCTCATCTGCGTACTCGGCACATATACTAGCGTAAACACTGTAGAAATTCTTTTTTAAAAACAAACATTCAAATTTTGCACTATAGTGTGCAGTCAAATATGAATACCGTATACATATTCTAGGCATTTTAGGAAATCTACAATTTTATCGAAAATTTACATATTCATAAATTTTCGGATTTGAGAAGTATAAATTATGGATTCAATATCCTGCTTTTTAGTTCAGCAATAAAATAGAAAAAGGATTCTTCTATCCACCCATTTATTGGTAACATACCTTTTTTTAATACATTTTTTACTCTGAATATTCACCTTATCGTTCTATTCTATTGTATTTCGATAAGTCGATTTATGGAGCCGCCCAACTTCAAGCAGTATATAAAAACTAAATTGGGATTCTGTTCACGATTTTCAAACTGTTTACTAATTTCAGAAGATTACAGATTAAATAAATTTCATAAGATTTCTATTTTCTAGATATTTATGAGTTCTTATATTCCACTCAGAATGGATACCATAAAGGTTTAGGGTTTATCATTTCAGTAATTTTCCAACCATCATTTTATAATTACTCAAATGTTTATTATTCAAAGACTAATGTTTAAAATCATATTATTTGAGATACCTACTTTGATTTTGAATGTTTCAAAATAACGTTTAATACATAATTCCGATACAATTTTAAGGGCTACAGAGACCGGGTATTCATTTATTATGTATTAAGCTACTGCAAAGGATTGCAGTAAGACTACAATAGCATTTTTGATGAAATTACTAAATGAGAGAAATGCATATTTACAGTGCAAATATCGTTTTCCCGAAATACCTGCAATTCATTGCCAGCTCGAAATTTGTTGAGTAAAGCGAAACTGCTACTCACCTCAACTCAGCCTGAAAAATCATGATGTCAACTCAACTAAATATATCAAATAAGTAAATCTACTAAAGGAATTGGCAAATCTATTCCTGGTTACTTTTTGAAACGGCAATTTAAAATGAATTTGAGAACAGATTGTACAATGAAGAGAATTTTATTTAAATCCGATAGTAAATTATTAAATACATTGAAACTCAAGTAGATTCTGTAGAACCTGTGCCAATTGCTACACATTGTACGTCTGGGAGAGATTCAATTTTTCTGAAAATACATATAAACTTTCTTCAATGATGAATCCTCGTAAACTATTCATTTATTCTTCAATATTATGCTAAAACTTACTCATTTTATAAAGAAACTAAACAGTCACCGCAAAATTACATCCACTTGACTTAAATAGTTATAAATCTTATCATTTCATTTAGTAGAACGTGATAAAATTACTAGTAAAATTTCTACTAATTTAGATTTACTCTCTTAATATGAATTAGTTAAATTCTACTGACTAATAGTAGTTTCTTACTAATTCATATGGTGCGAAGTCGTTACTATAAATTAGTAAAAATTACTGAATGAATTGGTGACTTTCTACTAAATGAATTAGTAACACTCTATTCAATGAAATATCTTAAAAACTTTTAGATCCCTTAAAATTTCGCAAAATCTTTTAAAAGTAATAAAAATCTTTTTACTCTGTAATAAGCTTGAATTAGTGAAACCTTAATGAGATTTCATTGATTCTGAGTGACTTTTTTCTCACGATTTTAATCAATGAAAAATCTACTGGAAATCAGTGACAATCACTGAAATTTTCAGTAGTTTAGTGACGATTACTAAAAATTTCTTTAAATATTCACTGATTCTCAGTGGATTTTCACTGAATGCAGTCTTGGAAAAAGAGTCACCGAAAGTCAGTGAACTTCCACTGATTTAATTTCAGAGAGGTCGTTAAAATCCCTTAAAAACTTGTCAAAATCTGTAAAATTCCCCGAAAATCTTTTGAATCCTCTTTAAACTCCTAAAAATGTCTTAAAAAATTTTTTATTTATTATAATTCCTTAACATATATTAAAAGTCTATAAAATTTCTTGGAGACTTATAAATCGCTTAAAATTCCTTTAAAATCACCTAAAGTTTGTTAAAATCCCTTAAAAATTGATCAATATCTCTAAAAGTCTTAAAAATCTCATGAAATTTTTAAAAAATTCCCCAATAATGTTTTAAATTTTCTTAAACCTCTGAAAATTTCTTAAAATTATTAGAAACCCCTTTAAATTACTCGAAAAATGTTTAATTTATTATAATTCTTAAAAATAACAATAAAATCCCATTAAAAACATCAAAATTCGACAATATCCATTAAAATCGAATAGAATAAATGAATTTTTCTTTAATTTTTAAATTTCTTAGAAATCTTCTATAATGTTTCAAGTAAACTAAAAATGCTAAATAATATGACAAAAATAGCATAGGTATTTATATAATAAATTTAACATTACTAATTTACTTAGTAAAATTCTTACTAATTCAGATTGAGAGAATAGAAATCTCATCAAATTCCATGAAATCTCTTAAAATTTCACCAAATCTTCTAAAGATCAGAAAAATCTCTTGAAATTCCTTAAAATTATTATAGAAATCTCATAAAATTTCATAAAATCCTTTAAAATTCCACAAAATCCTTTGGAAATCATAAAAATCTTTTGAATCGTCTTAAAATTCCTAAAAATTGCACTACATTTAAAATCCCTTTTAATTTCCTAGAAACGTTTTTAAATCTTTTAAAAGCCCTCGAAATTCCACGACAACGATTAAAATCCCTTAACATCCCTTAAAAAACCTACAAAACCTTTTGAAATCTCATTTAAAATTCATTGAAATCTCTTTAAATTCTTAGAAACCTCCTAAAATTTCTCAAAATTTCAAAACATTTAAAATTCTACGAAGTATCCTAAAATCCTTCAAAATTCTACGAAATCTTTTGAATTTCATAAAAATCATTTTAAAATCGTCGAAATCTCTTACAATTCTACAAAATAAAAATTTGTTCTGAAAATTACAGAACAATCACTTGAAAATCGTAAAAATCTCTTAAAATTTCACCAAATCTTCTAAAGATCAGAAAAATCTCTTGAAACTCCTTAAAATTATTATAGAAATCTCATAAAATTCCATAAAATCCTTTAAAATTCCACAAAATCCTTTGGAAATCATAAAAATCTTTTGAATCGTCTTAAAATTCCTAAAAATTGCACTACATTTAAAATCCCTTTTAATTTCCTAGAAACGTTTTTAAATCTTTTAAAAGCCCTCGAAATTCCACGACAACGATTAAAATCCCTTAACATCCCTTAAAAAACCTACAAAACCTTTTGAAATCTCATTTAAAATTCATTGAAATCTCTTTAAATTCTTAGAAACCTCCTAAAATTTCTCAAAATTTCAAAACATTTAAAATTCTACGAAGTATCCTAAAATCCTTCAAAATTCTACAAAATCTTAAAAATTTGTTCTAAAAATTACAGAAGCTTGAAAATTACTTGAAAATCGTAAAAATCTCTTAAAATTCTTCTCTAAAAAAGTGGTTCCTCTCTATAAAAATATCTCGTAAATTTTGAGGATATTGTTGTTTCAAACCTGATTGGCTTTTGAACGACAAAGTTGTAAAAAGAAAACAAAATAATCGCGCTCGTACGCGCGTGTTGGTTTGGTAGCATAGGTAAAATTAACATTCCGAGAAATGGAATTTAAAAGCAGTAATCAAGAAACGGAAGGTGAATTACGAAGAAATGTAACATATAACATGCAGCACATATATATATATATATATATATGTGTAAAAGTGAACTGCACTCACTAATTAGCCATCCGAGCTGTCCGGGCGTGACGCTTGAATTAGAGAGGACGAAAAACACTCAATGGGGGCCACCTTCGTCGCTCTACTGGCTTTATGTGAGCTCAACGATCGTCTCTGGTCTCGATATGCCCGCCAATGTCCGCTAATAATCGGTGACCGGTTATTGGTATCGATCGATCTACATATACGCTTTTACAGTTAGCTACTAATTCGCTTGCTAACGGTCGATAAAACAATTCCGTAATTAGTTTGGTTCAAAGTGAACGAAATACGAACTGAAAAACGAAGATACACCACTATTGCCTGCATTCCATATTTACAGCAGGTGAGAGTATCGCTCGATACCCGTATGTCTATGCATTCCTACCCCGTATACTCCTACACTAAACTACTAAACTGTCGTTATATTGCTGTAATGCTGTACTCTTGTATTGCTGTACTACTACTATACTCCTATAGTTATACTGCTGTGCAATTTCAAGCGAATGTGCATTATTCTCCTTCCTTTTTTCTACTATATAACGTATTAATGCCTCATGAAACACTTTTGCGATTATAAACGAATGACTGCCTATTAATCTTTCCACGTTCATTTAAAATTAGAAAGCATCACGTTGAGAATATAATCTCTCCACTTTCATTAATGCAATAATTCATTTATTACCTGGGATAGGCAGTTTAAGAAATATCTTTTTCTTTTCATCATTTTGTGCTATAAAAGTCTGCTTTTATTTCCGTAGAGAAATTGGCAAATTTGGGCTGGGTAGGGATAATATGCATGGCCCAGAGTCGTGCCCTATCGGGATGATGTTGATATTGCGAGGGAAGTGGCAACGGAAAGAAAGAAGAA
>JAUESI010000026.1:4521364-4531797 GCA_032275145.1 Synergus laeviventris | reverse complement strand
CTTTAAAATACTAAACAAAATTTTTCAATTACTCCAAACAAGTCTGAATACTTCTAAAATTCTTTAAAAATTCTTTAAAATCACTTGAAATCTCTTCAAATTCCCAAAAATCTTTTGAAATCCCTTAAGATGTCTTGAGATTTTTTAAATCGTGTCAAAGCTTTTGAAAATTCTCTGAATTTCTTTTGCAAACCATTAGAATTCTTTAATATCGTTTAAAATGCTTTAAAATAGTTAACAGTATTTTTCAATTAATTCAAACTAATCTGAATTCTTCTAAATTTCTTTAAAAATTTGTTTAAATCACTTGAAATCTCTTGAAATGTCTTCAAATTCCCAAAAATCTTTTGAAATCCCTTAAGATGTTTTGATATTTTGATATTTTTTAAATCTTGTCAAAACTCTTAAAAATTCTCTGTAGTTCTTTTTCAAACCATTAGAATTCTTTAATATCGTTTAAAATCCTTTAAAATAGTTAACAGTATTTTTCAATTAATTCAAACTAATCTGAATTCTTCTAAATTTCTTTAAAAATTTTTTAAAATCACTTTAAATCTCCTCAAATTCCCAAAAATCTTTAGAAACCCTTTAAGATGTCTTCAGATTTTTTAAATCTTGTCAAAGCTCTTGAAACTTCTGTAAAGTTCTTTTGAAAACCATTAGAATTCTTTAATATCGTTTAAAATCCTTTAAAATAGTTAACAATATTTTTCAATTACTTCAAGCTAATCTGAATTCATCTAAAACTCTTCAAAAATTCTTTAAAATCACTTAGAATCACTGCAAATCGTTGAAAAATCCTTTAAAATTCATTAATATCATTGAAAATCCCTAGAAATATTATTAAGCATTTCTTTAAAATCTTAACATTCCCCTGAAAATTTTCGAAATCGCTTTAAATTCCTTAAAATCAATTAGTAGCTCATATCTCGATTTTCAAATACAGGCAGCGAATAGAAATCCAACCAATGGGTGAAAAGAGATTATGGCTTCAGATTTCGGGATCGCGAGAATCTATTTTCGGTTTAATACTAATTTTTTTTTAAATTACCAAGAATAGTTTTATTTTGATGGAGTATTTACTAGTGAAAACTGTCCAGGGCCCCACTAGAATCCCACCTAAATTTCTGCACAGGCATGAAAGGAACCAAAGGATATTAAGATTGACGTTTGCCACTTCGATATGTTAACTACAAAAATGTCTTGAAAAGTTATTTTCAAGTTGTGTTAGGCATGTCGAAATAACAGTGAAAAGACTTCTTGGGAATATCATGGCAGCACGTTTCCACACCAAACGAGCTCCAGAGTATCGCGCAGGAAGATTTGTAAGATGCCACAACAGCCCAGCTCGAGCGCTAAGTGTACTTCCTTGTATACCCTAGGGCTTGGGACGTGTATCAGAGCCACGATATCGTATACACCTGTGCTCTGTACATGAAATCGAAATAAGTGTAGGTGCACATGGGTGTGTTTCTCTTTGAAATATTTTACAAATACATGGCATATCTTTTCCTAATAATAATTACTTCTAATAAAATGTATACACCGATAAAAAAGACTTCAAAATTCAAGAAGTTGCACGTGTACCTGAAAGTTTACTTGTACTTATCATTCCTTGATAAAAATATTTTATTCACTATTCTGTGTATGCAAGAATAGTATAGATACTAAAAGCCATAAATTTCATACAACATAATGCAGATATCCACAAAATATGATTTTAAGACCAATAATTCATCTGGAAAGTTATAAAATTTGTTCAAACGGCAAATCCAATTAAGCATATTTTTAACTTATTGTGTTTGTACTTTAAAGCCAAGTATATACAGTTTTTAATAATCTTATCATATAAACGATTCTTAGGTTCATATCCGTAACCTTCTATGGCAATACATAATTTGTTTAATTTAATAGTGAAGACAAAATACAATAAGTCAGATAAAATCATTATAATAAATCATTACAATACATCATTATAAAATCTGGAGACAGGTGATTAGGACAGGTGATTCTTTATCGCATAAGATCAATTAAACCTCTGGATAGCATATAAAATTTATATGGCCGTTCCAATTAGTTCAAAATTGTTAATAATTTCTTTTTTTTATTTTGACACGCCGTGCAATCAAATAAAATAATTCGGAAGAAAATGATATTGGGAAAAGTGGAGTCATCTCGAATTCAATAAGACTCCTTGAAAACATCTTTCCCTTTGTGAAAATATTATTTTTGTCATCTCACTCTGTCCTACTCGGCTAACAGCTTTGTTGAAGGGGTTCAGCTTCCGCCCGCAAACTTGATTCTCGCCGGTATGTTTTCTCGAGCAATATTTAGACTCCGGCCTAATGATAACGGGAGTAAACGAATTCTGGAGATCCATCGGCTGTGTAATTGGAAAATAAGTATGAGAAGTAACCACAGAATGAGTACCAATCACAAAACGAGAAAAACATTTTTGGTGAAATGGGGAGAAAACGAGAAAATTCGAACTGTAAAATACAGATTTTAGAAAAGTAATATATGATCCACCAGATACAGAATAAAACAGATAAAGTAAATATGATAAATATTCAAATTTATAAACTATATTTCTTGTGAATCATAAATTTTTAATACCTGCTTTAAAATTGTTATCGTACGAAATTTCGTAACTAGTTTTATTGATATTAAAATGATTTATCTAAAAGACATAAATTCGCAAGTTTACGATAGTATTTCCAAATTCTGTATGAATTTTTTAAAAAGAAAGATTTTATTTTATTTTTTAATTATAATATATACTTTCAGAAAAAGAAAGAGGTTTAAAAATTATTATTTAATAACTCTCATGAACGAATCTGCGATCAGAAAGTTGAAGATCGAATAAGTTTGATTAGTCTACGATTTCCAGTTGCTTTAGCTCGAGGGAGGAACAGCAAAGGGGACCGAAGAAGTTCAAGAGGTTCGAGAAGTTACTGTGGAGTTCTCAATTCCGTAAGATCGATAAGACCTTTGAACTCGATTCTCTGTGCTCATAATTTTCCTAGTTTTCGAACCATCTATAAATCATGTAAAAGCAATGGACCTCTGTGTTATGAGAATGTCAGATGTGAATGGATAAAATTAATTTAAAGAAATAAAAATGTTGTATTCTGACTAAAAGAAAAGTTTGCAATAAAAATTCTACACCTGCTAAGATTACAGCTTTATTGTATACATATTTTTCTTTAATCTTAACCGACTTCAAGAATAAATAGAAAAAAATGAAATTTACAATTTTTTATTATGTCGTAAAGAGAGGATAATAAAGATATGATGAATTGTGCCTCTGTGTAAATTAAGCCCCCATATATAAATGAATGTTTTCTCAAATATTACATTAGTTCTCCGAAACTCTAAAGTAATCAATTTTCATCAACTTAGAGAAAATGAGGTCAACTTTAGCGGCTCTCTTCCTTATCTCAGCGGTCTTCTTTACTTCCATTGGTAAAAATATTATACATTTTTTACATCTTTATTTTCGCTATAAAAATAGTAACTAAAATTGATTGTTCGTATCAATACGGGAAGCAGTTTCCAAGAAATAAATATTTGACCTACGTTATAAAAGTCAGAGATAAAATACACCTTAAATTTTTGCAACGAATAATTTCTATTCCATATGACCGTTTTTTTTAATAATTTTGGGGTTTTTCAATTGTATTATTTTTATAGAACTGAGTTCACAGTCAAGCAGTAATTCTCAACGTTCAGAAAGTTTTGGAGAAGAATTAGAAAGAGAACGATCAGTAGATTCGGTCAATTCAAGACTATCACAAAGAAATCAACGCATCAGACAAAGGCATTCAGGATATTCAGAAACTCCAGAAAATTCAGAACATTCATATTCTTCAGGAAGTTCAGTACATTCAATGCATCAAATTGCAAGCCCTTCACATTCGGGACCTTCAAGGTCACCAGGAAAACAGCACAATTATCACCAACAACAAATACTAGAACAAGAACGACGGCAAATACTAGAACAAGAACTACAACAACGACTACAGCAATATCGACAACGACGACCACAACAACAACAACCACAAGAACAGCAATCAAATTCTGGTTCTCATTATTCTTACGTTTCGTATTCTCTTCCTTCATCGACATCATCTGTTTATTCTCAGTCTCCACGCGGACCTTTTTCATTAGATCTCAGCTCCCAAAACTATCATTCGGATAATGATTCCAGTAGTAACACGCCTCATCATCCCTAACCTGCCAAGTTGTTTAACTTTCATTCAAATATGTTATATGATGTAAGATATTTTCAAGTTCTAATGGTATCAATGAAAATAATATCAGTTGTCAAAAATCTTGCAATAAACATATATTGAATTTGACTGGAAAATCATTCAGTTTAAACACCTCTATTTGCTAAAATTTATTATCAAATAACGATGTGATGCGGTAATTACATAAATCCATTGTTTTGGGTTGTTATAATGCACCATATTTGTAATCGATATTTATTTATAGTTACTATTTGTACAGCAATGGAAAATTTTTTCACAGTACATTAAGGGCTGTCAAGGAAACTTTTGACCGCATTTCAAAGACATTTCTGAACAACAGCAATCCAATTTGTTCTTATGTATTGGAACGTAAATTTAGCACTTAATGTCAGAGTTACGATACTTGATGGTAAGAGTAAGTAATAGAAAAATTAAATTCTCTGCACGAGTTGATATCGAGCGATCGATCAAAATGAAGGGGAATGCCACCCTTCTATAACTCCGGTTTTCTTTCCTCTCAATTACACGCGTTCCCTGTCTTTGCACTTTATCGTTGCAACGATATTGCCGTAAAATTACTGAAAGCGGTTCACCCCCCTTTCGAGAATATGGAAACACTGGAAACATGTTCAGAAAAGGGCCAAAAATTTCTCTTGGTGTATAAAGTCTCATACTTCACGGATTTGATTGGGAGAAAAAAACTTACTCTGGAGCCGATATCATTAAATAAAGAAAAGACACTTTCTTCCAATTATAAATAATATATGTAAGCACGATGAACATATGGAAAAACTATTGTATGAACTCGTAAAAGGTTCGAAACCATTTCCAAGTGAGGGAAAGTGTTTTCTTTTGGATATTCAGACGACAAACAAGAATGTTTTGAAAAGTACTTTTGTTAAAAAGTCTTTTTAAATTTCTTTAGAAAGCATTTTCCATTTCATATTCTCTTGTATTTTATTTATGAAGAATGTCATAGAATCGTTTATACGTGTACAGATTCATGTCAAGGGTTTATATTAAAGTTAAATTTTAGTTCGAAAATGTTGTTTTATAGCTTTCATTTTAAAATATTAAAAGATCACTAAAGTAAAATCTTACCCTTGTATTTCAAAAAGTTACAACAGATTTCAAGAAAATTGAATAAATTTCACAGGATTTTAATAATTGTGAGGAATTTAATTTATATTCACCAAATAATGTCTTGAAATTCTTGAAATTTACCTACAATATGACCTCTTTGAAATTCTACGAAATCGATTGATTTATTTTGTAATTCCTTAAGCTGCTTGAAAATCTCTTGAATTCCAATGAAACTCCTAATTTCTTTATAGTCCTTTGAAATTGTTTAAAATATCTTAAAATCCGTTAAAAATCCGTACTTTATAATTATTAATTTCACTTATAACACAATCGTTAGATTATACAAATTTTTCATAAAAAATTCTGTCACTGGTTTAGAAATTTCTATTACAGTGCCAGAATTTCACATGAGTTACAAGCAAGGATGGTAAAAGAAAAGAAACTTTTGTTTGCAACGTCTATTTTTCAATAATTTATAATAATTCTAACAAATATGCATACATGTATACTAGAATTGTTAGAAATTATGGCAAAATTATGATCACAGTGTACATTTTTATATGGAAAAGGTATTTGATTGTCTCTTCTATAGTTGTATAATCTACTTAGTGCTAAGCGTCGCAGTAACTATTCAGAGGGGAATCATTTTCGACATAAACCCGTGCTTTAGAATAATTGTGAAACAGTCTTTGCCAACTCCAACTCCTGTATCTCGACAACCTATCACGCCACAAAGCGTTGATTGCATCTCTACACATATATGATGTTTTCAGAGCATACAACCATACAACACAGCAAATACGGGTAATTCTTCAGACAAATAACTTTTCTGATCGTGGCTCGTATTATTCAAACTACTAGTTGTTTACAGAGGAAATTAGGTGACACGTATTTTTCCGAATTGGGGAAATCATTTTTTCCATGAAGTTGTTATGCTTATATTGAACAACAACTGTTTGTTTATTAATAAATTGTATCAGTTTCCCGGTATAACGTTCTTTATTATAGTGTTCTCATCAAACAAGAAACAACTGTTTTCCTTAAAGTTCTTATCTCATATTTTATGGTATATATTTATATACAATTATACATGTCGTTACATATTTCCCAAATCGCTAATCTAATACATGAAACCAATGTCAATGAATGGGAAAGTTAAGATGAATGGAATGGAATATTCCAGAAAAACGCACCGAAGGAAGAAACGACGTTAAATAGTATCTGAAAACTCGGTAGCAAATGAAATCTCGAAAAGATTATACTAACGTTCTGTAGCTGTCTCTGTGTAATGGAAAACGAAGATAGCTGGCAGTCTTCGTCGTGACACTAAATATGTTCCCAAGGGGTGAATGCTGCCTCTTCTATCGTGCTCTCGCGTAATATTTGCCAGTTACGTGACACCAGTGGCGCGTGTGAAAAGCAAATACCAATATGTCTACGAAAAGCCTTCTCTTCTCACCTTCTGATATTTTCTGCTCGTTGCATGCAGTATGATAAGGAAAGGTTGAACGCTCAGAACCAGTAATTTTCCAAATTAATAACACATAATACAACAAATGCGAATACATTTCTAGAAAAAAGAAGTAGAAAGAAGAACAACAGTATTTGTCTACCTGAGGATAACTTTTGTTGCTATTAATATTTACCCAAAAATGGATTTCAATGCTACATTTGCTTTTTTCTGTGGCTCGAGCTCGTTGAAAATATTTTTAAATTTGTAACTGACATGAATGCTGATATCTACTGGCATACATATATATTTACTCGGTCAATAAAGATTTTACAATTGCTGGTAGTAAAAAGTGGGTATGTGGCGACGTATTGAAAAAAATATACGTTTTCCTTCCTTCCAGAACGATTGACTTCCGCTGTTTCACTGCGTTTACTCTCGGTTCTTTGGCCAGTGTACCATAGTGAGTTCAACTGCACTCCAATTTGAAATTGACGCGTAAATGGGAAATGACGATGGCATCAGGCAAGAAAGGGGAGGGAAGAGGGGTTGTAAAATGCTACTTCCATCAACCGAAGTGTATTAATACGAGTAAATAGATTTCTTGAAAAAAAAAGTCTGTGTATAATTCCATTATCGGCTTTCTTGTACGCTTGTATTTGCCGCGGTCTATACTCTTGAGCTCTCTCTGTCCCTCCCTCTCCTTCCTCTTTCCACTTTCTCACCCTCATTTCCACTGCTGCCAGATGGTATATAGCTAAAATTACACAATGCATAAGCTGCATGCAATATTTTGATCCATGAAATTGATTAATTCTTAACTGCCGTGACGAAAATTTATTACGTCATTCAAACAGTGATTAAAATCAGTCTTGGACACATTAATCCATTACCGAAGCTGAAAACACGCCCCAAAGTTGGCCGAATTTGTGAAAACTTTCGAAGTCTAATTATTGAACTTTCGTTTGATAATACTCCTGATGAATACTCTATACTTCATTCATTTTATTGATTTTGAGCACTGCCGTTCTTTCATAAATTAGCGACAAAATTTAAACCCAATTTCTTGCATTATGAGACTAAAAATTCTTTTTCGAGAAGGAAACATTTCCCTTCCATTATAATATTACAAAAGTTAAATATTTTCTAGAATAAATCATTACCTAATGATTCCTCTGTGAGGAAGCAAGTACATTTGCTAATTAATCATGATGAAAGCAAAGGGGAAAACATTCGAGATTGAATTCACAGCTTGTTTAGAAAACTGTATCTGTAAATCTGTATATGTAAATCGAAATTTTATCAAGAATGATTGATATGGATACGTTTAATAAAATTAGCAGTACCATATTTACTAATTGGTTACTTAACCCAGCTCTCCATTTTTCCGAGTGCACGTTACATGAGGTACACACGTCACCACTCTAGAAAATATTGGCAAATGGACGTATTAAATTGCAGTAATTTGTACCATAAGGATTACTTATTGGTTTATCTCCCATTCGTTTATTTACACGAGTGACTGATATTTCAATATTAAAAATGCAGCCAATCGAACCTACGATCAATTTCTGTATTTGTACACTTCTGAAGGGTCAAATAAAGAACAGCCTCCAAAGGTAGCCAGCCTGATTATCTGCGGGAACTAGTAAAATATGGTACAACTATCCATTTTTAGTTACCATAGCTATTTAATAATAATTAACAAACCACGTGTGGTTCTGTCAATCAAAATCCTGGTTGTGGCTACCACAAATAAGTAGTTGTACCATATTTTACTATTCCTGTGGTTGTCACAACCATACAGTGCACTTTCAAATTAACTATTTGAAATATTGCTAGAGAAGCGGACAATTGTAGCGGTTAATTGTACTTTCACTGCAGCTAAGGTTTTGAAGTAAAACCAAACTTTGCATCGGATCGAAAGGTAGAAGCAGCACTACAGAGAAATTGAACAGTCACTTTCTTCATGTATTTAATTAATCAACAAGAAGCTTGTCACCGTTAATCGACTGTCGGTTTGTTGGTAGGATAAAGCTGAGGGAATACGGGAATGAAAGAATGAAAGGCGCTCAAACTGAGATTAATCTGGAGGCAGGTATACCATACATGGGTTACTGAGGATAGGGGATAGTCGGCATTCGCCATCTAAAACAGTGTTGGGACTGGAACTTAGTATTACGACCTCATTCGTCACGTTCTGAGGTCGGCAAGAGCTCGTGGACCATTTAGACGGGCACTTTGATCCTCGGCCAAAGGCCAACGACGTCTCTACTGTAAGCTGGCACCCCTGGTCTCCATTGTACCAGCATTGTGCGCAAACTATATTACAGCCGGAAGTGGCCGCGTTCTCCCTTCCGCAGAACGTAATTCAGTGTCGCGCGACCTGCGGCATAATGCTCGACCTTCCCGCTTACCCCCCCTCCCTTCAACAACCTACACATGAGCTTGTAGGACTTGTAGGGATTGTAAGGGTTGTAGTAACGTAGTGCAGTACACTAGGTAATACAGTACATTACACTGCAGTACGTTGCATTGCATTACACCCTGTCGACCTGTTCATACGAGCTCGCGTCTACCCCTCTTTGGTTTAACGACTCTTCTATATCTCACCTTCACTCTTCCGCGGTTGAATTCAGCGAAACTCGGTAATAAACATGTTTAGTGTAGACAGCACTGTATTTAGGAAATGTCATTGCTACAGAAAATTTGTTAATTTCAGTTAGAAGAGGGGTAACTGCTCATTAAGATGGACCCGAGGGTGCTTTTTTACTTTCCTTTTTTCCAAATGTTACCAATAGAAATGCAAACTTCAGTCCTTTCTTTCTGAATGGTAAAAATACCACATCTGTATATTACTCGCTATTATATATATATTGAATGACAAGATGTTGCACAATATGGCGGTGTATGGCATTAAAGTGTCGCTAGGGTGGTAGCAGCGGCACAAACGTCATCCAAGCATATCAGTGTAAGAATGTCTTTATGAATGTCGCAGCGCCATGCTACTCGGTTATACGCCAGCAAGGAAATATGTAAATATGTTATAAAATGCCATGAGTTCACTCAGCATTCTACGTCGTTTAAAACAGACGAATGCATCTGCTATCTTAAAAAACCCTTTGAGAAAATCTTAGTCTCATTTTTCGTATCAGAGCTTCCTTTTAAATCTAAGTCAATGAGTCTGACTATTCAGTAGTTTTTCACTTATATTGCTAAAACTCAGATCTTCAAAAGTAAACTAAATCAAAACTGTATCCCCGCTGTTGGTTTCTCATGCTGCTAGAAAGGGAAGAAAAATTTCTATTACAACTTTGCACGTGCTTTAAGTAACGAATAATGTTTCTAAGAAATGGCGGAAGTGTTTGGTGAGGATTGTCCTTCCGTCAGAACTGTAGAACGCTGGTATTTACAATTCCGACGAGGGAGTTTGGATTTCGAAGATCAACCACAACACTGAAAATTAAGCACTTGAGAAGTTCAGTCTCAGTGGGCAAAGACGTCCTTAGAACATCCTGAAAACAATTTTTGGATCTAAATGTCAAGTTTGACAAAAAATTAAATTAAATCACTCTTTTTTAGGCATTTGTTGCATTTGTTTCATTTGTTTTCACCTTGGACGTGAAAAGTTAATGAAGTGAATTTTC
>JAUESI010000026.1:4482379-4493536 GCA_032275145.1 Synergus laeviventris | reverse complement strand
TATTATAGAAGAATTGAGAGAATCCGGCATAATTTATTAATAAATGTTTCTATGACTTATTTTGCCATTTTTAAGAGAGCAGAAACGGTGAGCCGTGAGTCTTTCTGGAATAAGATTCAAATTTACCCCTGATATGGACATTATGACATTGAAAACAAAAAACTGTGTAATGTGGCTGACGTTCAAAATTCCAACGATGCAGTAAATTTATACTTATCTGGTGCAACATATGATACAGCAGGAAATGAAAATTGTTTTTGATGTTATAGCTTCCTTACGAACTGAAGCAGTTAATAATTTTCAGCTGATGGACGCTGTTGATAATTCTATTTAAAAAAGTATAAAAACTGTAGAAATTGGTAGTGGTGCAATACAAAAACTGACAAATCGAAATTCAGAGCTCATCCTAATGTTAGACACTAGCTTGAACGCACTTGAAAATGAAAGCTGAAGGGCTGCAGTTGGTGAAAGAGTTGCATAAGCCTACTAGAAAAAACTACCCTCGTCGACATGTAGATATACGTGGCATTGATGAAACCTGGCAAGCAGATCTTGTAGAAATGCTTCCTTATGAAAAAGAAAACCATGGATTCAGATATATATCTTAACGATAATTGACACGTTTTCGAAATTTGCATTGGCTGTTCCTGTCAAGACAAAAAGAGGTCATGATGTAACTGCTGCAATGGAATCTACATTCAACAAAGGACGTGTACCAAAAAATGTACAAGTTGATAGAAGCAAAGAATTTTATAATTCACATTTTGAAAAAATTTTAAAGCGAAATAAAATAAATTTATATTCTTTATTCAATAATTTAAAGGCATCAATTTTTGAACAGTTCAATCGTACATTGAAAAATAAAATGTGGATGAAATTCAGTTTGCAGGAAATCATAAGTGGCAAAATATTTTGGCAGATTTAGTTTATTCCTATAATGATACTAAATGTTACTAAACAAAACGAAACAAACTTGTTTTTGAATGTTTATAAGAGAAACTTTACAGTTAAGAATCCAATTAACAAATCAAAGTTTACAGTAGGAGATAAAGTTCGAATAAGTGAATTTAAACATGTTTTGGAGAAAGGTTACACCCCGAATTGGACAACTGAAATATTTATAGTTGAAAAAATACTTAAGAAAAGGGAGGTTTCGATGATTCACATAATAGTTGGGTGAATGAAAATGAATTGTAAACCAATATACAATGGAAATTTTAGTATTTTATTAAATAAAAATCTAATCTATTCCAATATTAAGATGAATACATAATATATAAAATTTATAAATAACATTAAGTAAAGCAACCTTCTTAATCTTAAGATACATTTTTTCTATGAGAAGTAATCATTTCTAAAATATATATAAATGTATTTTCTTTTTTACAACAAAGCACTTGTCAAATTGTTTGCACAATAAAATCCTTCATTCCTTGAAGGTTTATAGTAGATAATTCTCGGCATCGTTGATCAAAATACAAAGGCAAAGATCCTTCAGGACTAAAAACGTTGTTTCCCTTAACATAAATTGATGAATCGAATTCACATTTGTTTCTGTTTGCTACAAAATAATGAATTTATCCATGTTGAAAAAAGAGCCAAAGCGTATGTGAAAATTTCCAAAACTGATCATTCTTTTGATTTCTTCGTCTCCATAATATGTTTCGTATAAGATGAATTCAGATTATACGTAGTTCCTCCAAAATTTTTCATTTTCAATTGATTTTTATCACACATGTTTTTCATTTCTTCAAACAAACCTTTTTCTTCGTCAAACACCTTCACCATACGCTTCGGTAGAAGCACAGTATATTTATCTTCAATGCTAACAGTGTGATTCTTGGTCCATATTTTATTTGCACTCGCTTGATGTCACTAATTTCGTAGATCTGATGAACTATCAATTCATTCAATTTTTTCGTTAGTAGGAAATCCCTGGCTTGTCCAACTTCGTTCAGCTTTTGAAAAGTAATTTTTCTTCACATAAATTGAAAAGAGATATAAATCACCCCGGAATTTCGCCTTGAAAATTTACTTTTTTTCTATTTTAACAATAATCACCTAATACTTTAATAGTTTTGCTTTAGTGTTTTGTATTCATTTAACAAGATAACTAGTCAATAGATTTCACTAAATATTATTGAAATATTATTTTTGCCTCACTTACTGGATCTACCATTTATAATTTACCATTTTTCAATCGGGTTTGAAATAAGTGCTCCTAAAAATTGCTTAGTACTAAGAATGATCGAATTCAAATTACTAGCAGTAATGAAGAAGTTAAAAGAATAGCGAATAAGTGAACCTTTATTTTAATAGAAAGGTAATCGAAATGGATGATATTCTAATGGCTAGTGCGCTCGTTTTATAATTCGACGATTAGGATTCGATTGTCGGTGCTGGTGGATTTTCTCCAAATTATGCATGTTTTTAGCGTTACATATAGTTTATGAATTAGGGCTTTCAAAGTATCTATAAGTTAAATAACTGTATTTATTTAAGAAGAATTTCAATTAATTTTTTGTTTCAAATAATATTTATTATGAACTAGTGAGTTACTAGCCGATAAATGAGGACTGATAAGCCGATTGGAACTTCCATCTTTTCTCACAGACGAGACAATCCAGTTTGAAAAATTATTTGTGCCTTATCATCTCCTCCTGCTTTAAGTTCTTAGGAATATGTACGTATTTTTTTTATAAATAATTAAATGTGAAAAATTTTGAGAATTCTCTATTTTTACCTACTTTTTAGTTTTGACGTGGAAAACTCTTCAAGTATGTGTTTCATTATCAACAATATCTCAGCTTTATTACATAATTTGAAGCTAGGAATACCAATGTAATATTAGTATTAATGAATTATGGCTACGATATCGATGTCACATAAATTCGTTATTATATAAAAATATTTATATTGAAAATATAAATCCAGACCAGGGCCTGGTCAGAACCCTATGTCAAATGAGGCTAAATGGAGCAATTTTTGCACGTGTCTCTGTAAACTTTGAGTTAATTTATGCACAAATTAAACAAAAAAATTCATTACATTTAAAAAAATGTTAAATTCAAATTCTGTCTATGTCAAGTCTGGAATATCTTATTTTATCATCAAGGGACATGTTAGGTAAGGAGCATTCTCTTTGAAATAAATCTTCTCTCATAAAATTCTAGGGAATTTAGATAGTAGGTTAAGTCCATGTAAAACGTATCAAGAATTTTCCTCTTGGAAAGGGTTCGACTGTAACAGTCCTATTTTTTATAGTTCTATACCTTTGGCTCTAATTAGCTGATGTGAATTTTGTTTAAAACTCAAAAACTAAAATCACAATTTTGAAAATAGGTGTTCTTTAATTATTTGAATAAAATACCAGAATAAAAAACAAATTTCTTTACGGACATTTTTTTGTTTTGAAAACAATTTCAGACCTTGGAAAGTTAAATTGGTTAATTAAAACCCAAGATATGAAACTAAAAAAAAAAGTTAAGAAAAATTTTAGATCCATATCCTCGGAATTTCTTGGAATTATCAAAAAAATACATAGTGATATTTTTCTTTACTAAAATAGGACTGTACTATATATACAGCAAAATTATTTTGGTGTTCTTATTTTGTGTGAATTTTAGTCAATTACTAGTTAATTCTGTTTCTCAAGAAAAATAATAAGGCACTTTTTTTTATAAGTCTAGTCTTAGCGATTCGAATCGAACCCTTTTCAATTAAACTATTGCAATAAATTTCAACAAAAAATAGATATTCGATGAAATGTAACCGAGCAACAAATAGAAATACTATATCAAAGACTCTATCCAGTCTGAATTCTCATTTAAAACTAAGTCACTCAATATAAAAATCTTCAAGATATTGGATTCTTCTACGTATCTCAAAACCTTTATTTTATTTCAATTCGAAGTAAATACAAAGAAATGGTTGGGACGTCTAAAAAAATTCCGAAAAATAAAATCTCCAAGAGAGTAAAATGCCCTTCAACGATGCAATATCTATATTTAGATAATATCGATATTTTATTAATTTTTCAAAATTATTTGCTAATAACTATTGACTAATATTTTTCAATAAACAACTAAGTAGCAGTAAATTTTTAAAGCTCAACTCTGTCAAAACCAGATATTCTATATTGATATTTAATATCGATTATCAGACATCAATACCGATATATATTATTGATATATCGATACTCTTATATCAATAATAGCATATCGAATATCGAAGTCAAAATATCGATATTTTTGATAATTCGATATTGCATCACTACTGTCAGTCTCGTCAGTGGTCAATAGGCTCAGGTTCTATATATATATGGGACACTCATTGCATGAATCATTGTAAAATATTCTTATTTTACAGGGGCTAAATTTTAAATCTTCAAAACACTTTCCCTCCATTTCACCATCATTTTTGCCTCTTCATAGAGGAAGTTTTGTAGTGTGACAAAATCCAATTTCAAAAAAAAAACGTTTTTTTAAATATATTTCAATGGGTATATATCTAATATGATGCCCTGGTTAATTTTATAAGTTTTATGTACTTTTATAATTTCAGTAAAGTTTATTTTTCGATTATAAGTTCTAAAATAATCAAAATTCAAAGCTCATGCAAAAAGAAGAAAGATTCCTTGTGTTGAAATTAATCGACTGACCTTTAAGATTAATCCATTTCATTAAAAAATAAGAAAGTTATGGTTAATTGTAATTTCCAAAAATTAATATTTTGACTGTAAGTTTTTAAATAATATTAATTTAAAGCAAAGGTTGCTTCCAAGAAGAAAAGTGCTCATTGATTAAGCACAAAAGTTGGTACAACTTGACAGCTAGTTTTCTAATGTCAGTGTTGACGTTTTCACTACTGACAATAATTCCATGAGGTTAGATGGTATTTTGATTCCCTCAAATTCATGGCGCATGTGGTAAACGTAGTTTTCCAAACAGGAAAAATACCCGGGTATTTACGGAATGCGGAAGGATGATCTTTTGCGGTATAATTTTCAAGCAAAATGTTAACTAACTTTGTGCTGCTTTTTGCTATTCAATGCAAAAAATTAGTTATAATTTTTGTTGAAAATTATAAAATTTGCTAAACAATTATAATATTACAACAATTATCAAAGGTTAAACAATAGAATTAATTCTAATTGCGATATTCATGTTTTATTAAAATTTGAAATTATCTGTGCCAACAACGAAACTTCGAATGCATTAATTGTTTCCACCAATCGTCACTAGCGTCACTGTTAAGTGCAATCAGCTGTTAGTCAAGCGATTTTTCAACCAATTTTTTACGTGATTTTCTTAAGTATTCAGGTTTTCAAGTGCATGGTAAGAATTGTATAAATTCTTACAATCAGTGAAACACCCAGAAAGTGCATGCACTTATGTACCTCCTTGAATTTTAAAATGGAAGTATTGCGCACTTTTTTTCTTCTACACGTAAAAATATTGTCGTTACCCTTCTCTAACCCACGTCTCTTCCTCGCTGAAATTTTTCCATTTCAATCAGTCCATTCCACAGTTTCGCCATTTTCTGGTGTTTTTTTAAATTTTTTGTAGCATTGCTCCAACAAACTTGAAAAACCCTGTAAACTAAGAGCTAATATTTTTAGAAGAAATCTATATCCCTAAAACGAATGAAAATATTTTTTGTTTGACTAATCCCCTAAAACGTTATATCTTTCTACCCACCATTATTTCCCACATCCGGTGATATCTATCTCTTCCTACCTAAGTATTCTCCTTCGCTATAAATGTGTATCCCTTTCTATCCCTAGGGTTATCACTCCCTTATTAACTTATTAATTTTCATATTTTAAACATGCATAATAATTTTATAATAACAATGTTTTTTACATAGTAACTATTCTAATCATACCACTAACGTATAAATAACAATATCAGTCCTCCGAAAGAGCTCTATTCCAATCTATCCCTTGTTTATCCCATTTAATCCATTTCAATCTCTTTGTTAATATCTATCATTTATATCTTCGATCTTCTTATTTATTTTTAATCTATCCACGTCTGCCTTTTTAAATATCTTCATCAGTCGATCGTTATAATCACTAACCTATCTTTTTTAATCTCCTTATTTCTATCCCAACCTATCTCTCTTCTATGCATCTCTATCTCTTTCAATCCCATTCTCAGTATAAACACTAACCTATCTATTTCAATTCCCTCTTTTCTTTATCTTATCCTATTTCTTGTCTGTTACTTCTATCATAGTTCCTATTTCCTTGTGCCAATATCTTTCGACTCCTTTATATTTTAATCCACTCTTCTCTATCTATAAAACGAAATAATTGAACCGAAATGAGATAGACAACTATGCATTTGAATACAAAAGAGTTAAGCTGTGCTAGGGAAGAAGGCATTGAAAAAGATAGGTTTAGAAAAAGGCTGGGATATAAATCAGGGGATTGAAACAGAAGGGAATGAATTTTTATGGTCAAGGAGATAGAAAGGGATGGACAGGAAAATAAGGCGAGACCTAGAAAGAAATACCATATAAGTGTGGGGATTGTAAGATATAGGAGCGAATTGAGATTGACAAGGAGGTAGAAAGAGATAGAAGAAGATAGAAAGGGATACGTTGAAATATCTGCACGGGTAGTTGACCAACCCCTTAACTAAAAATGATAATCTACAAAATTATAGCAGTTTTATAGAGGTAAAACTGCAAATCTTGTTTTAAATCTATATGGTACATATGCAATTATCTCTAAAAATATTCAGTAATATTTAATTTGTGTTTGAAAAATTACTGTACGTTGACTAAAGTAAAAAGTATAAAAATTGTGGAATTCAGCTGACAAAAGCAGGTTGCTTTCTTATCGTTAGAACGAAGACTAATTACTCTCATTCAAAGCAAAGAGGTGTGACAATCGTTGGGTACTTGTGGGTACAAATTAAATTTGCGGGCCAATTCTCGGAAGTGCCGACATTCTAATGAATTTTTGCTTGTTATGTATCCTTTCCTCCTCATCGTATATCATCCTTAAAAAATGTTGTTCTTTCTTTTATTTTCAGAGCGTACTACATTATAATGCGAATGAAAGTTTTTCAATTGCGCGGAATATTTCCGAGTCATTCCAGGTTTAATGTTCGTCGAGCAACAAGTGGTTATTCGATTTTTATAGTTCGAGAGTGACAAAGCTAAAATAGAAAAATAAATGTACTGAAAAGGAACATAAGATTCCAAGAAATGTAGAAAGTTTAAAATACAGGAAAATAGAAAGAAGTAAAGGAAAATGAGAAGGAATAAAAGAGAAAAATAAGGAGGGTTCTCGAAATAATATTGAAAGCAGTATTATATATAAAATTATATTGAAATGAGCTATGCGAATATAAATTGAATTATAGAAAAAAAATTTTTAGAGGAAATCCGTGTATCATTTTACAAATTCATTCTAGAAGGCTGGTGAAAGAAGGTCAATCTGACACTCACTCGCAATAAATTACTTTTATAATTAAATTACTACTTTACGACTATTCTCCAGCCAAAAAAGTTGCGCTGATATTAACTAAAATACTCCTTTTTTATTCATTATGTCATTTAAAAAAATAACTTATTTTACCTAATATCGAGTTTTAGATATTTGAGAGAGGTTGTTGGCTAATTTCGTGAGCCCTACTATCTTTTGATTATTTTCATGGGCCTAACTTTTCTTTCTTACCATGGTATGCTATTTGATAAATGCATTTTAAATATTTAAAATGTCAATCTAAATAATCATATATTGTTGTGACAGCATTCGAGAAATAGAAAAAATTATATTTTTAAATTAAAAATATTTATAGCGATTAAGGTGACACCGTGGTGAGCAGGAAAACTTAGATCCATGAAAATAATCAAAAGAGAGTATAGGGTCCTCTATATTAGCCAACATTTAACGTTTTTACAGCCGACGCTTTAAATAAAGCCTTGACCTGTTGACCAAATTATTTTCATTAATATGTATAATAAGAATACTTCATTAGCTTAACACAAGTTTTGTTTATAAACAAATATTTTTGAAATCAATCTACAAGTATTTAACAACAAAATATATATTGTATATGGGGCTGTGAGCAAAAGCGGTTTAAACTATGTATGGTAATCGTGAGAGTAAATCTGGATTATGAACGTTGCAGGCAAGAGCGATCATTTGAATTTAGTTTCGTTAATATTATTCTAAAAATATTATATATTATTTTTAGAAAATTGGCTCAATTTTAAAAATTCATATCATGTAGGTAACATAAAACTGAAATTTTTTGTTAAATATTATAAAATATAATATTTCAAAACCCAGTAAATGCACCTGCAGTCAATCTCGTTATATTAAATAAATATTTCTATATCATTATATTATAATACATCGTTTTAATATAAATGATGTATAATTAATACAACTCGTTTTTGCCTCAGATTTTGCTCCTACAATTTTTTACATTAGTCTTTGCTATTAGCCACACGTGCAAAAAATATGCCAGGTATGACTTTTTGCTGTTAAACAAAATGATTCAATTAGAAATTCACATTAACTTTTTTTATATACGAGTGGTTGAAAGTAAGAAGTGGATAATAGTTATTTTCATCACGCAAGCACAATATGCAACTAGAGCCCAATCGTTACACATTTCAGAATTTTCAACTTTTTTAATTTGAAATAAAAAATAAATTTTTTTAATTTCCACATATTATAAGCCTGACAATTTTTTTGATAAAAAAAATTCATAAGTATAAATTGTTCGAATTTCTGAGTACTATGCATATACATTCATAGAATTTGTAAATTTAGAAAATAAGTGGTTTTAAAAATGTTCAAAATGCTTGAACTTTTTGAATTTTTATCTAAAATGGCTAGCAACGAACTTCACCTTCATTTTAGGACACTAAAAGAGCATACCAAAGGCCAATCCAATCTGTTAATTTTTTCGAGATTTATTGTGCTAAGAAACTAAATATCTACAGACCGACAGGCACATTCGTAAAAACATATGTTTTTCGGGTTCAGGCGGTCACAAAACGTGGACATTTGACAAAAACGGGCAGGTCAAATTTTACACAAATCTAATTCACTATCTGATAAGAATGTAAAAATGACCTGCATTTGACGTTTCAACGCCATTCATTTTTTAAATGTAAAAAATGTCCGACTAGCATGATCGATAATGCAAGCATTATCTATACGGTTATCTTCTGAAATTATACCTTCCTTTTTTCATGTTTATCACCTATGCCGTACAATTTTTATTCCTAACTCTATTTAGCTCCATTAAGATAGCGACTTTACTAGCTTGGCATGGTATTTTATTCCGTAATGCAAAAACTTTTTTCTATTAAGTAATCAAACTCAAAATTCTTCAAATTTCAAATTGCAACTCGTCCGTTTGTAGAAATTGAAATGAGGAACTAGTCCGGTTCCCGACCAGTTGACCCTCATCTGACTAGTCCACGACCAGTAAGGTCACGCTCGATTAATCGGGGGCTATATAGTAAGTCAGATGACCCGACTCGTTCTATTCGAGGTCTGATCGGGTAACTAGTATGGGTCCTATAATAAAAGATTTGTAAGTAATAGATAATTAAAGATTTGTTTATTGTGGGGCGTTCATCATTAACGCGTTTCGAAAAAAATGTGATTGCTTATCAAGATGATTCTAGAAAAAGATTCATGAAAATGACACATAATATTTGACTAGTATTGGCGAGTAAACATCATTATATTATAATTTATACCTTTTGTGCCCGTGTAGAAATAGCCCAGTTAATTCCGACCGCAGGTCAAACCGGGCTAAAATTTTTTTTAATTGCCTATCGGGATCTGACCGGGTTCCCACTAGGATCCGGTCGGACCAAACCGGGCCACACCTAATTTTACCCGGTCAACTATTTATTTAATCGGCTGACCGATAACCGAATAGATTCCAATCAGAATCTGCTAGGTTTCTGAAAGGTCGAAGAAATAGTCCTACTTCCGAAAAAAATAGTTTTCACTTTAATTGTCGAAAACAAAAAGTATTAATGCTTTGCGTGACTAAAATGTCGTATTACGATATGCATATTAGGGCCGCCAAAATGGATTTAAATATATATAAATAAATAAATATTTATAAGAGTAATAGTCATAAATATTAATATAGTTAATTAATATATTAACTGTATTAATTATTATAGTTAATGAATATTTAAATAATAGTTCTCAAAAGATTTATTCTATTTCACATCTCAAGACCATTTTTATTAATTTGACTAAGTGCTTTTAAATTTATGTGCTATAATGTATGAATGTTCAACATACAGAAAAAATGTATTATTTCAATTTTTATTTGTAATCTAAATATACCATGTATAAGATAAAATAGCAATCTGAAAAATACTGGGTTCAGAACTTCAGGTACATATTTTATTTTATTTTTAAAATTTCAAGTTGGCTACTAAATTAAAAAAAAAATATTTCTCATTTCCTGGTTGATATATTTTGTTCTTTTTTTCATATTCATCCAAATTTCATTAAATATTTCCATATCGATTGTTTGAGTTTTACACAAGAAAAGAAACCTGTACTTTTTTACATCAGCTTTGAATTTTATAATTTGAGAACTTATGGTCGAAAAATAAATTTCAGAAAATAATAAAAGTAATAAAATTTCCAAAATTAAATATATTGTTAAATTCTTGTCTGAAATTGAAAATGGTGTATAATAGTAGAATAACTGTGCCTTCCATCAATTTACCTTGACGCGTTCTCGAGATATTACAGGATTGCTGAAAGCGTGACACACACACCCACATACACATCCGGACAATTTGTCAGGACATCATATTACATATATTCCCCTTGAAATATAGTGATAGAAACCTTTTTTAGGAAAGTGAATTTTGTTACCACCACAAAATTTCCTCTATAGGGAAACAAAATGGAAATAATTACAACTTGGGATTGTGTTTACAGATGGACATGTGACATTATTGGGTCAAGAGTATAACAATTTTTGGTACTATCGCTATTAAAAAAACATCATACGCACAAAATATCGAAAAACTGTACCACTGAGTTGCGTGGACTCGATTTCTTATTGGTCAATTAGATATCGATTATGATTATCGACAATCGATGCTTGCCAATCGGAAATTCCGCGCGCACATTTGAATTTG
>JAUESI010000026.1:4450985-4469429 GCA_032275145.1 Synergus laeviventris | reverse complement strand
ATCTGTTATTGCAACAGATTTTATTTGTTAGAATAGCAGAAATTTCCAGCAGATTTGAATCTGTAACTTTAACAGGTAGATTTTTCTCCGTGTTGAAATACTTTAAACTTCCTAGAATTACCATAAAAATCGAAAAAACATTTTAAAATACCTAAAATATTTTTTTCTTGTCATATTAACTGTGCGACTTTACACTACAACTCTCCTTTAATGCTTCGATTTAATCTGATGCAATGTTACTTCCGGACGCTACTACAATAGAATATTAAACTTTTTAACATTGTTTTTATTCAATATTTGAGAATGTTCGTCCATCTATAAAAAAAACCTAGCCTTAACTAACATTCCTCATCCTATACAGAATGAAGAATGTCAGAGAGGTATTTAATAAATCTACTATTTAAAATTCATACAACTTCCTCATTGCGATATACCGAGAATTTTGTATCCACAAGGGTCTAATAATGTGTTACACTTTTCTTGGCTCCTTTTTGTGTTGCCGCGTATACCTTGAGAGGATCGGCTAATTTAAAAGTTACTTCGAACTCATCTTGCGTTTACTAGCTCTCCGCCCCTTCATTCGCGTTCCTTTTATAGCCATTCCTCATACCTTCAAACCGCTTCTTACTCATCTCCCTTTACACAGAAAGCTCGCGCGTATTTTATATCTCGAAAGTCTTTTTACTGCTTATTTTCGTCTTTTTTTATAGTTGAAGTGCTGCGTTGTGTTCTGCCGAATTTTAAGAGGATATTTAATGTATATTATTCTAGAAGTCACCCCACGCACAAGCTATTATGTCTCCTCCGTCTGTATGAGATTAAATAAAAGTAGATCGTTAAAATTGTGTCTCAAATTAATTTATCGTCGTTATTATTACTCGGGAAGGTAGAGAAGTAAGGAAATTAAATATTTCATATTTTAATTCAGGTATAATAAATGTTCTGAAGTAGACTATTAAAAGATAGATAGACATAGTATACCTAGACATATAATTGAGATTTACAAGAACATGAAAATACACAAAACAAAATATCTGGCGCATCAAACCAGAAACTCAACGAACGAAGGTTGAACAAAATCGTTTCATTGCTATTCACGGTGTTACCTAGGCCGAAATCGCAATTTAATTTCTCAGGATACTCCTTCCAGTACAAGGCATAAAATTGCATGCTGCGATCATTTTGCCGGAAATGTCGAGAAGAAACAGTTCCGCCTCGACGCTAAAATTAGCTTCATATCATTGTTATTCAAGATGCTACTCAAGTTTATAGATTGCGTTATAGTCGCTTTTCTCTCGCAACAAATAGGAGCAAAGATTTTCAAAAGCAGAATATTTTACCCTGATTCATATGTTACTAATCTTATAATAACATACAGAAACAAGATACAGGAACCCATGCAGAAATTGCCCATATTTATATATCTCTTCAAATCTCTAATTATTAAAAATATAGAAAAATTAAACCATAACATGTAACTGGAAATTAAAGAGATATTTAAAGATTACAAGAATTTTTAAGTGACCTCAAAGTATTTTTAAAAATTTCAAATTACTTCAAAATCGTGAAATTGTTTTCGATATTTTGAAATCCTTTCACATTTTTGATAACTCTGAAATTTCTTGAAAATTCTTAAATTTTTTAATATTCTTTTAAAAGACTTCAAAATTTATTATTATTATTTTAAATGCCTTACAATAATTATATATATTTTT
Organism: Synergus laeviventris; assembly: GCA_032275145.1. Taxonomy (NCBI): domain Eukaryota; kingdom Metazoa; phylum Arthropoda; class Insecta; order Hymenoptera; family Cynipidae; genus Synergus; species Synergus laeviventris. The sequence continues at coordinate 4,467,714 of JAUESI010000026.1, read as the reverse complement.
AAATAATTAAAAATCCTGAAACTATTTTGAATTTTCTTCATATTTTCTAAAATCTCTTGAAAAACTAAACAAAATTGTTAAATTACTTTAAACTCTTGAAATTGCCTTGAATTCTTTTGAAATTCTTGTAAGATTCTTTAAATTCACATTAAATCTTGATATTTTTGAAATCTTGTGAAATATCTTTAAATCCTTTTAAATTCCCTGGAAGCATTTAAAATTCCTTAAAATCCCTTCAAAACACTTGAAATCCTTTCACATTTTTGATAACTCTGAAATTTCTTGAAAATTCTTAAATTTTTTAATATTCTTTTAAAAGACTTCAAAATTTATTATTATTATTTTAAATGCCTTACAATAATTATATATATTTTTAAATCATTTAAAATCCTGAAACTATTTTGTCAAAATTACTTTAAACTCTTGAAACTCCTTTAAATTCATTTGAAATTCCTTAAAACCCCTTGAAATATTTTGAAAATCTTTTCAAATGTTTAAATTTCATGAATTATTCTGAAATTCTTTAAAAATTCCTTAAAACCACTTATTTCAATATAATTAATATCTCTTATTTATAATAGGATTTTTGTTTTCAGAAAATTAACTCGTGAAATAGTCAAATGTTGCAAATAATGAATCCAGAATATTTTCTTAATATTTTGAATAATTTATTTAAGTGAATGTTAAGCTTCTGATTTTGAATTGAGGTAGACGTAATTGGGCGTTCTATCTTAAAACAATGATATTTTGCAGATTTCTATGAAAGTCTATCTATGGGTTTTTTTTATGACACTGAATATGAATTCCAAGTCAAAATAAGGCACATATAAATATATATATATATAACTATTAAACCGCAGTTGTAATTTTAATTTATTAATTCCTTGTTCTCTTTACAGGAAATCCAGAACCTACTGTCAAGTGGTATGTAAACGGAAAACTTAAGCGTGACGCCTCCGACGAAAAAAATGGAGGTGACATTATCGAAAAAAAGTGAGTAAACCTTCAATATTTATGAAAGTATCTTATGCTTGAAATTTTATATAAATAAAAAAATATTTATGAACATTTTTGTCTAATGTAGATATATGGCTTTTCAGATTAACGATGAAACCGTTAAGTAGGATTCATCTTGGTACAAACTTCACTTGCATCGCTCAAAACACTCATCTGTTAGAACCAAAATCAACATCAGTTATACTGGATTTGAATTGTAAGTATTAATCCCTTTAATAACATTTTATATTCTCTCGTACAGAATTATATTATTTTAACTATATTATTGTAGCTTCTACTTGCTTTAAATAATTTAAAGACTAATCTATTATGATCTGGAAGCTAGAGAATGTTGAACTTGTAGAGATAAGGAAGAAACAAATTTGCACCTATCTTGTCTCAGGAAAAGTCACAAACTTGGAAGGTTTTAGTGAGATAAAATCTTCTAAATTCCAAAGCTGATTTGTCGACATAGGACCTAAGATCGAGAACCTTCTTCTGTTCGAAACTACCCTTAACTGAAGATAACGAATAAGCTACGAACGCGTTAGAACGTGCCTGATTATGACTTCTCTTGTTTGAAAAAGAAACTTGATGAGATATATCTAAACTTCCAAAGTTGACAAAAATGATTTAAATAGGAAGCAGACCTTTCAGAAAATGTAATAAGATAATGTATAATGTATATTTCAATATTAAATTATGTAACAGGTAGAGCTCACAAAGTAAAATGATTGATTTATAGATACGAAAATGTGACCAGAGCTACATTGAAACCTGATAATTTTAACCATGTCAATGTTCAAATATATTCAATCAGAATGTCAAAAAGTACAACCATATCATATTCAAAGTTTTTAATTTTCAACAGACATTTCATGTAAACCATACATTTCCATTATATGGTTTAATAACAAACTTCCATTTAATTTATTTGTGATATTGTAATTCAAACTTTTAACAATGCTTGTCTGATTAACCAGAATGATCGGTTCTCACAAAATCAATGACTCCAGATTCGGTTTGGACGATCAATTATCAGATGCGAATTATTTCTAGATTCTTCAGGAAACATATTGATGTCATTAAAACCTTGTTAACTGTTAATGAGAAAACCGGAGAAGGTCACCTCTAAGTTGTACAGAGAATTGCTTGTCTGAAGTCGAGGAAGTGTTGGCAAAGGACAGTTCATGCTCATGTCTAAACTTAGGATTCCTTTACCACTACAATTCAACCTCATCTCATCGGGCTGCTACTTATGGGTTGTTCTACACGTGAAGCTGAGAATCAAAGTTCCATTTTCTTCAGAATATCAGTTGATAGCAGCCTTTAATAAAGAATGTATATTCTTATACCCAACGAATCATGACAGAGAGACAAAAATACTGTGATATATGTATGCAAGAGAAAGAAGAACTAAGCTGCTTTTAGTCGAACATTTTTTAAAGCAACGGGCAGATGCTGGAGAAATATTTTCATCTAGATAAACTTTAATAAAATATTCAATCGAACGCACACACCTAAACACTGTGATCCTCTATATTCCAATTTTTTGCTGCTATCGTTTCCAATCGTATCTAGACTCTATATCTCGCAACTTTTTTTTACGTCCACCCGTTATAACGACTGCTCGTAGTTTTCATATTTCACAGACGAATGGATCATATCTGCCCTGCTGGTATCGGCCAATTGGAAAGTCGGATTTATCGCGCTAACGGTTGCCGTCAGGAGAATCGTCACCTCGCAGCAAAATTGAAAACAATTTCGACACGTAAAGCGTATTGCATAATCATATTACGGAAGATGAGACTTTTCTTTCTCATAGTCAACGGCGCACACATGAAACTAAAATTTTTTATTTCTATTTGAAATTATAAGCTTCGCAGCCATTTGAAGCCTTTAGAAACGATTTTAATATTTAAAAAGCTGTGTACTTATATCTGAGTATCAAACAGACCGGGGAGTTGGGAAAGACCGAGAAATTTTCATTCTTTTAATTATTATATATTTACATTTATATTAATAAAAAAATTTTTTAAGTTATAGTGATTTTAAGGAATTTCAAGGGGTAAAAAGACTTTAAATTATTTAAACCGAATTCAAGGGATGATAAAAAATTTTTATTGATTTTGATTTTTAAAAGAGTTGAAAAGAGTTAGCCGAAGGCTTTTTCTGAAATTTCATTTTATTTCCTGCAAATTAGAAGCAGTTCCTTGAAATTTCTTAAAATCCCTTAGAATCTAATGAAACCTATAGAAATTTCTGGAACATCCTTAATGTACACCGGATTAATAGTTTTGAGAATTTCTTTTTAATATTCTTAATGTTTATATTCTTTTATTGTTTCTTTTATAAAAAAACATTTGGCTATTTTTCACTCTAACAGAATGTTTTAGAATTAAATTCCTGAATTCAAATAAATATTTGTAACAAGATGTAATAAATTATGACCAAAAAAAAATTGTTGTTTAGAATTTAACGATATGAAGGATTGGCCTACATTTTTCACGTGTGAAACTTTACTGGTTCAAACTTAACTAAACAACCGTATGTAAACAACCTTTCCCCTGTATGAATAATATAATAGACTCCCTAGTCCTCTATGTGAAAATACATTATAGATTGAACAATTTCGAAACTCCTTAGGTCCGAAATTATATAGTACATGAAGAAGGGAATATTATTATTTGAGTACGTGCCATCTCCCTATATTACATGCTAAGCAAGAACTTACTTCGTAACGAGTCAAGTTTTGATGCTTTGAACTGTTTCAGTGAAACCTTTGACCGTTACCATCCGGAAACCACGTGATCAAGAAAGCGGAAAGGAATCCTTACTTGCTGGACGCCACTATGACGTTGAATGCGAAACAACGGGTTCTAGACCATCAGCGGTTATTACGTGGTACAAGGGAAAAAGGCCTTTGAGGCACGTCAAGGTAAGAAACAAAAGTCATTTTTTTGCATATAATCAACTTCTCATAAGTGACATATTGTATAAAATTTCTTTGAAAGGATTCTGCTTTCAACTAGTATAAGCATTTTATTCGCTTTTGCATTTTGTTTCAGGGAAGGCATTCTGTTTTCTAGTTTGTTAACAAATATTTTCAAAATGAGTTTGTCTCATTTTTTAAGTAATTTTGTTATGTTTGGACCGAGATAAATGAGATTTCAGTTTAGTAAATGTATGTAATATGGAATGTTGTAATGGACACAGAGGTACTTGAAAAGACTTTACTAGGATGGCGAGAAAGAGAGAGAGAGAGAGAGAGGGAGTGAAAGAGAAAGAGAGGCATACCTGAATGAGAGTAGATGGGTGCAGGATAATCAGGCTGGTAGCACGATAGAAGTGCTCTACGTGTTCAGACGGTTACAGGATCTGCTTATGTTAATATCTATCCGGAAACTACTATTGTACTCCCAACCCAACTTCAAGTGACTCACCAACTAAGAGGCTACCTATATCACTGCACATTTTCATTATAATTACGAGATCAACTCGTTGAAGCAACAACTCACTATCTCGTTTGCTATACGTAACATAGTGCAGTAATTTTCCAGAGTTTACTGGTCATCCAAATCGATTCGTAAAATGTAGAAATGAAAAAAATGGTTTGTGAGATAATGCTGGAAATCTCTGTGCTTATAAATGTTGTTGAGGATTCCAGCTTGAGTAGGTATTCGATTTTCTTTTTAGCGACAGAGAATTATGTTTTACCAGTTACGTTCACCCTCTAAGATTAAAAGAAGACTTTTTAGCTTAATTGAATTTTTTTATAGCACTCTTAATGCATGCAAACTGGAGTTTCATATTCGACCACCATAACACAAAACTCGGGACTTTTTAAACCGGAATACGAAGTAGATACGTTGAGTTTTGTGCAGCCGGTGCAGCGCCTTGTTGCTTATGGTTTCGCCTCGCTGGTCTGTGGCTTCCCTTTATTATTGTTCCAAATTAAGGGATACCGAATGGCAAAGGGTTTGGTGGAAAATCCCCTATCCTCATTTCCGTTTCTCGACATCGTTCGTTCAGTCACGTTTAACCGCAAAATAATATACGGAACATGAAACGTAGCTTCGGAATGCATTCTTTCCCAGCAACGTTATCATTTTTTACGTTTTATTCTGTTTTTGTTTCATTCGTAGTGTTGCATTTTAAAAATTCTGTTGGCTCTTTTAATGTAGGATAACGCACACAACATGCGAGGGTATATAAGTCATTGGTTTTCCATCTCAAGGATCTCAACGAGAACTTGATTTTATTTCAAACTATGGATTTTATATTCGCTATTTTGTTGAGTATAACTTCAATTTCATGAAATGGAAAATAAAAATGTCGTAACATCCACTTTTCTTTTATTTCCAATTAAAGCTTTTCAATACATAATTTGCGAACAATAATTTGTTCTCTAACGCACAACCTACTTCCATTCAGTTCAGAAGTAGAAAATCAGGGTAAGATGGTTAGCGAGGTCGAGTGCAACCCAACTTTGAATACGAAATTAAAAACGTCGAGTGCACCCGGCGGCCACTTTGGCGGGAGTAAAGGCAAAACTCACTCCACTTCGTTCTTCTGCTTTATAGCTGCAACTGTACCTCACATTATACTGACTTTCAGGACCCTTTTTTATACATATTAGTATATATATATATATATATGGTATATTTTAGGGGCGCTGCGCCAACCCCCATTTTATATAATTTTATTCTCTGTTCTCTTATTATTTCAAATATACCCACATTATATCTTAAATGTAATTAATTTTACACAAATTTTATTTTCTTTATGAAAAAATCACGTGATAGCCTCTACCCCGTATTTAAGATTCTGATGAATGATATCGTTTAATAATAGTATTAATATTATCAAAAAACATATAAATGGATTTTTTGAATACGAAAAATTCGAATCTTTTTTCACATCAACTCGAGCTAATCTGAATATTTTTAATTTATCAATAACAAAGTACGCGTTTAAGTCTTCTGAAACTGTCTAAGAAAGAAAAACGAAAATATTGTAATAAACAAAATAGATGTTAATTTTTTCATGAGAGATTGCCAAAATAATGAATTTTAACCTTCAAGCGATACGTTTATCGAGTGAATTAAAAGTGATTAGAAGCTACGGAAAACTTCCAGTGAGAAAGTTGTTCATTAATATTCAAAGCAGTTTTCTGGAAAGTTTTAGCTCAATTGCATCAATCGTTAAAAAATTATGAATGTTTTAAAATCCAAGCGGCAATTTTTGTAATTCTTTAATGTGTCTTGAGACCCTCGAAGGTCACGTGATCGATAGAGGGTTGACTGGGCGTATGGTCAATGAGGGTCACATGGTCAAGGGGGTCACTTAATCGAAAAAATCAATAAGATATATTGCACGGCGTCAAGGGGGGTCATCTGATCCTGAGGAGTGGGTCAATAAAGGAATCAATAAGGGCGAATATCACATCGTCCAAGGGGGATCACGTGATCAATGGAGGGGTCAATTTGGGTGTGCTCAATGAGGGTCGCGTGGTCAAAGAGGACTCACTTCGTCGAAGAAGAACTCAATAAGGGCGAAAGTCACGTGCTAGATGGTGGTCAATAAGGGGCATATGTCATTTGGTCGAAGAAGGTCAATAAGGGCGTAAGTCACGGGGTCAAGGTGGGTTACGTGATCTATGGGGGGATTAATAAGAGTGTCAAGGGGGTCTGTCAAGTGGTCGATGGTGGTCAATAAGGGCTTATGGTCAGTGCGAGTCACGTGGTTAAAGGGGGCTCACTTGATCGAAGAAAAGATCATTAAGTCACGGGGTCAAGGTGGGTTACGTGATCTATGGTGGGATTAATAGGAGGGTCAAGAGGGTCACGTGATCGATGGAGGAGTTAATAAGGACGTCTGTCAAGTGGTCGATGGTGTTCAATAAGGGGCGTATGTCATGTAGTCGCAGGAGGTCAATAAGGGCGTAAGTCACGGGGTCAAGGTGGGTTACGTGATCTATGGGGGGATTAATAAGAGTGTCAAGGGGGTCTGTCAAGTGGTCGATGGTGGTCAATAAGGGCTTATGGTCAGTGCGAGCCACGTGGTTTAAGGGGGCTCACTTGATCGAAGAAAAAATCATTAAGGGTATAAGTCACGGGGTCAAGGTGGGTTACGTGATCTACGGTGGGATTAATAGAGGGGTCAAGAGGGTCACGTGATTGATGGAGGGGTTAATAAGGACGTCTGTCAAGTGGTCGATGGTGGTCAATAAGGGGCGTATGTCATGTAGTTGAAGGGGACAATAAGGGCGTAAGTCACGGGGTCGAAAGGGGTAAATAAGGGTCAGTGGTAGTCACGTGGTTAAAGGGGGCTCACTTGATCCAAGAAAAGAACCTTAAGGGCGTAAGTCACGGGGGTCAAGGTGGGTTATGTGATCTATAGGGGGTCAATAAGAGGGTGAAGGGGGTCACTTAATCAATGCAGGGGTTAATATGGACGTTTGTCAAGTAGTCGATGGTGGTTAATAAGGGCGTAAGTCACATAGGGGTCACGTGGTTAAAGGGGGCTCACTTGATCGAAGAAAAGATCAATAAGGGCGAAAGTCACGTGCTAGATGGTGGTCAATAAGGGGCGTATGTCATGTGGTCGAAGGGGGTCCATAAGGGCGTATGGTCAGTGGGAGTCACGTGGTCAAAGCGGGCTCATTTAATCGAAGGAAGATCAATAAGGGCGTAAGTCACTGGGTCAAGGTGGGTTACGTGATCTTTGGAGGGATTAATAAGAGGGTCAAGGGGGTCTGTCAATTGGTCGATGGTGGTCAATAAGGGGCGTATGGTCAGTGGGAGTCACGTGGTTAAAGGGGGCTCACTTGATCCAAGAAAAGAACCTTAAGGGCGTAAGTCACGGGGGTCAAGGTGGGTTATGTGATCTATAGGGGGTCAATAAGAGGGTGAAGGGGGTCACTTAATCAATGCAGGGGTTAATATGGACGTTTGTCAAGTAGTCGATGGTGGTTAATAAGGGCGTAAGTCACATAGGGGTCACGTGGTTAAAGGGGGCTCACTTGATCGAAGAAAAGATCAATAAGGGCGAAAGTCACGTGCTAGATGGTGGTCAATAAGGGGCGTATGTCATGTGGTCGAAGGGGGTCCATAAGGGCGTATGGTCAGTGGGAGTCACGTGGTCAAAGCGGGCTCATTTAATCGAAGGAAGATCAATAAGGGCGTAAGTCACTGGGTCAAGGTGGGTTACGTGATCTTTGGAGGGATTAATAAGAGGGTCAAGGGGGTCTGTCAATTGGTCGATGGTGGTCAATAAGGGGCTTATGGTCAGTGGGAGTCACGTGGTTAAAGGGGGCTCACTTGATCCAAGAAAAGAACCTTAAGGGCGTAAGTCACGTGCTAGATGGTGGTCAATAAGGGGCGTATGTCATGTGGTCGAAGGGGGTCAATAAGGGCGTATGGTCAGTGGGAGTCACGTGGTTAAAGCGGGCTCATTTAATCGAAGGAAAGATCAATAAGGGCGTAAGTCACTGGGTCAAGGTGGGTTACGTGATCTATGGTGGGATTAATAGGAGGGTCAAGAGGGTCACGTGATCGATGGAGGGGTTAATAAGTACGTCTGCCAAGTGGTCGAGGGAGGTCAAAAAGGACCTATGGACAGTGGGGGATCACATGGACAATGGGGGTCAATAAGGGCGTATGGGGTAGTGGGGGTCACGTGTTCAGGTTCGTCATGTGGTGAATATCGTTATGGGGATACGTGGTCGAGAAGGGTGTATGTCACGTGGGCTGAATTTTTGACATAAGGGCGGCGAAATCTTTTGATAATATAGAGTGTTATATCCTCAACAATTTTTCCCTTATAAAGAAATTTATATATGGTTCCAATATTTGAAAATTTATAAAGGCCTAAGTTCCAACTTCAAAATTCAATCTTCTCACTTTACTCAACAAATATTAGTATCAGGCATCTTTTCACTCTGACGCGTGACCTCTTGGTTGACTTGGAAGTATGGCTGAAGATCGAAAAAATGTTTTCTTCAGTTTTAAGTTTATAAATTTTCGAATCGGATGGTTGTAAATTCCAAAGATTATCTGAATTTGAAGAATTTGGAAAATTCGAGAAAAAATCGACATATATTTAAATTAGTTATAATTCATGACTTATATATCAATCTATCGCTTTAAGACAATTTTAAAGCATATTTATAAATGCTAAGAGGATATAAGAATAAAACTTGAAGTTAGAAATTCAACAAATAAAAGATCGTGGTTTCCGTGATGCTTTCCTCTAACAACAGCGATTTGACGATATCTTCTAAATTCTAGAATCAGAGAGAATGGCAGCATAGCATAAAGAAAATCCCTTGCGCAGACGTAGAGATGATCACGAAAACTCGTGAATATTATGTAAAGAACGTCGGGAATGAGATTTTCCTCGACAGCCTAGTTGAGTTCCCGGGAATGGTGGATTTGCCTCCATGATATGCGTTGTTGGATAGATATAGTCATACAGACGGTCTATCGCTGATGATAGAAAGTGGTTACATTTTTTATGCAGAGGAGAAATATTTCATGCAATAAAATTGATGTCATGTGCATAATAAGGCAGAAATTCGTACTATTGCTAAAGATAGATATACCGCTACGATTTTCATGTCATATTACATTTTTGCTAATACTTCTGCTAATATAATTTATACACAGATCGTTATAGTACCGTATGACTCTTTTTATTTGAATATAAATTATTATTTTAGTTATTTATCAATAATATTTGGCAGTGATTTCTTTTATTTAGTGGATTTATAACTCTGTTCGTATCAATAATAGTATATAATGCAACAAGGGGGAAACGAGATACTTCACAAGTCGAAAAATCCTCTCTCTCCTGTAGTACACTATATGATATTTTTCTAATAATAGAACTTTAGCCCCAGCTCATAGGCATACGCATTTTTTAAGTAAAACATGTTTGAAGGTCAAACATTTATTTTTTGCGAAAAATGCTTAGGAATTTTAAAAAACTTGATTCCTATCTAGAAAACGGAGTAGATCAAATATGGGTTTGGAAAGCAGTTCTGGAAAGGGCGTAGGAAAGGGGTTTGAATAATAGATTTGAAAAATGAGGTCGAAAAGGGTGTTGAGATAGGAAATCGAAAAAGGGGTAGAGAAAATAGGTCAAATATGTGTGAGGAAATTTTTTTTGGAAGTCAAAATTGGAAAAAAAAAATATTTACAAATATTTAAAAAGGGGTGTGAAAAAACCGGTTAGGAAATGTGGTTTTGGAAATCGGTGTCCAGTGATTGAATTTACGATCGCATTCATGTAAAATATAATTAATAATTTAATCAATTTCATTTTCATCCAGAAAACCTCTTGGTTGATTTGCAGGAGGAGAAGAGTGAGAATCGTACGATCAGCAGGGTGGCATTCGTACCAGAAGAGGTAGACGATGGGAAATCGGTGACTTGCAGGGCGGAAAATCCAAACGTGACTGGACTTTTCTTGGAGACGTCTTGGAAGATCGACGTCGTGTGTGAGTAATTTCGTATTCTCCTACGATTCCTTTTACTTTCTTTTTTATCACCGTGCACGTACAGGCATAGGACGGAGGAACGAGCCACCAGCGATTGGTTGCTAGTCCTTATTCACCGTAAAAAAAATCGAATAAAAAAGGCACCCTCGTAAAGATGACCGAAGGGAAATAACAGAATTGAAGACATTTTTTTTATTGGCTAACACTTAATTATATTTTCGTTTACTTTTACAGTCCTCAAAACGCGTGTAAAAATATTTAGGTGATTTTGAGAAATATTTACAAACGTACAGCGAAATAACTCGAAAATCAGGTATGATTGGATTTTAAAATTTTAATGTTTTTATATACTGCCCATAATTATCCTGAAATTCTGGCTTAAAAAAAATATTGATATTCCGTTGTGAAGATGCTAGATGAACGCAGCTGAGCTTTAAAATATTCATCAATGATCAAAAGATCAGAAATTCATAATTCAAAACTGAGCTAAGAAATACCTGTCATCCCATGTAAATATATACTTTTCTTAGAGGGAAGATTGCGATCGCCATCTCATTGTTAGTCAGGGTGACATTCAAGAGAGGATCCAGAAACCCCAGAATATAAATTGTAGACCTTAAAATATATTTATTACGCCAACATCGAACCACGTTATATTTCATCTCCAATCGATTATTTCTGTATACAGAACGTGCTTCAATGAACATAGAGCTTCAACAGATTTAAGTAGCCGCTTTTTTTATAAGGGTTTTTATTTACTTTCGTCATCCAGAAGAGTAAAAGATGGAAGGGAAGCAAATGAACAACGCCACTGAACGCGACTAATTCACAGAATATTTGAGGCCATCAAGAGAAGAGAAGAGAAGTTTCTACAGAGAAGTGTTGTACGAATCTTCATGATTTACTTGTATATGATACAAAATTTTATCTCACTGTATAAATAATAAATAATTCCATCCTAGGCAGCAGAGGCAGAAGAGATATGGATCGAATAAGTTTCCGGAAAATGTGCAGAATGTGGAAATGACGTCACGTCACGTATTCAATTACGCTGACCGTCGTCGTAGATCCTCGAAATTACAGCACCTTGAAAGTCACCAGTTCCTCGTCGCGTCGACTGCATCGAGACTAAGTGGACTGAAACGAGAAGCATGGTGGAGGAATACATAAGCATCTAGTACCTGTGTATATTGAATGTATATATAAATCTGGATATATGAACGAGTAGAATGAAAAAGAAGAAAAATGTGAAAGGACACTCAGTACGAGCAGTGAAATAGCTTAAGGAAGAAAATATGAAAAAGAAACAAAAATATTGAGAATAAGAACGAGGCAATTTTAAGGGACACGCCAGTCTTTCCTTGAGACGAACTGGGACGAACGTGTCTTAAGCTCGTATCATAGTAATAAAATTCTACGAGGGTCACAGAGCGATAAGCCGAACTTGCAAGTAGTTTTCCCGCATTCGTCTTTTCTCGACTGGAAAAAAACTGTCTGAGACTCTCTAAGGAGGTGCTTTATTCCTTTCCTCGTAAAAGTGAAATTCACATGAGCCTTTAACGTTCCCTTCACGTACTTTTGAATTTTATCGTTTCATCATTTGATGAACGAAATTTAAGAAAGACGAATCAGGATAGGTAGGATTTGAAAATTTGATTAGGTAAAGTAACTAGCTAGTTGTTTTCGTCTTGGACTCAAATTGCCGGAAATTGTTGCCTAGGCACACCACGTTGTTTATTTTCGAAAAAAGAACCTGATAGTTGATGCTGCAGGTCATTAAAATTGAGCGGAATTTTTCTCTGATTGCAGATCCTCCAAGTGTCTCCTTGAGTCTAGGATCAACTTTGAGCCCTGAGGACATCAAGGAAGGGGATGATGTGTATTTCGAGTGCCATATAAAAGCAAACCCGCCTTGGTCGAAGCTCTCTTGGATCCATAATGTAAGTTTATGATAATTTAATTGCAGATTTGTTCTTACACTATGCGTGCACATTTGCAGAAAAATAATCTTCCATAAAAAATATCTGATGCAGAGGCTTGTTAACTGCTACAGAATTTTGTAACTTTTAATTTAAACAGAAAATGGGGAAAACGTGTTTTAAGTTATTTTAAAAGAAATTTTAAGATTTAAAAGGCTTCATATATAATGGAAGTTATAAAAAAACTTATCTACTTTGAATCTGAAGTTTATTAACAATTATCCTTTCTCGTTAATACATTATCTGCGCTCTAAAAGCTGAACTGGGTTTTATTAACGACTCAACCTTCAGTTTAGTGCATTCAATCTCGCCAAGTTTTTATTATTTAAATTTGTAAACTTTGAGGAAAGTTTCGGATTGGAATTAAATCCCGTTTATTCGGAGCTATTCATTACGAAATCATTGTGAAAATTTGGCTGCATTTCTAGCAGACTGCAGTGTCTCATTGATATTATTATCTATTTGTCAGTTAACGTAGTTTTTCCAAATATTATGTACACGATTTTTTTTTCATGTAATTAAGAAATAATCTCGTGCAGCTGAAAGTGGTGCTTCATGCCAGCATTCTAATAATAATAAAATAATAATAATCTTCAATCCGTACTTGTACCGCCTACCATTTAAAGTTTCATGCTTTTAAAAACTTTTCTTTAAAAGATAACCTCGTTTTATTATATAGCATTGCTATTATAAATGTAATGGGCTCCGCAGTGGTTTATATAAGCTACGGAATTTGTATCATAAATGCTGAAAGATTATGTAAATTTACGCCTCTGCAACCTACTGGTAATTACTGCTCAGACTTTTTTAAAGAAAATACTCTAACTTTCCTCTCAACGTCACACTTTTATTCAAATAATCTCTTGCATGTATTTTTAAGAGAATATTTTGACATACATTAGAGAAATCGAAATCTAAAATTTGTCAGAAATATGTAATTTTGTTAAAATATGATATAAATTGACGGATAATAAGATAAATGTATTTCAAAAATCCTAAAACGCAAAATCTAAAATCTCGAACACTTATGTATCTTAAAGGATTTCAAGAAATTCTTGGAAATTTTTAGGAGGTTTCAAAAGATTTAAGGGAGTTTCAAGATTCTTAATTAATTTCAAAATAAAAAATATTTTTAAATTCTTTAAAATTTTTTTTTATTTTTTGGAAACTGTTGAGATTTGTTGAAATCCATAAAAATCCTGTAAAATCTTTTGAAATCTCTTTCAATTTCTTCAAGTAATTGTCAACTTTAGAAATAACTGAAAGTATTTTAAAATACGTTGAGATCGTCAAAATTCAAGGGATTTTTAATGATACTAAAAAATTTCAAAAGGTCTTAAAAAATACCAAAAAATATATCAACTATTTTCAAAAAATTTCAGAGATATTTAAAGTCTACTTATTAAAAAAATTATGAAAAAATCTAACCATAAAATGTAGTTCAATAATAATTTTCATAATTAGATAATTTTGCTAATTTATGAATACCTATGTAAGATTCTTATTAATGAGATATTATACTACTATCTGCTACTATATCTTTGCCCCATAAATTCCTAATTGTATAAGAATATTTTTATTAAAAATAGAAATTCGGACCAGGGCCTCGTCAGAACCCTATGTTAAACAATTTTTAATGTAAAGAGTATTAATAATATCATTAATAATATTATTACATACTCATTATTAATTATTTAATTATTAACCACTTCGATCTTCACTTCGTTTATACCGGGCACACTTTTATCACTTAACAACCGAGAAATCCGTGAAAGAGAACTGAACCCTTTTAGCATAAAGCACTTTGGGAAAAATGGTAAAATTTTTTTTAGACTCTTTCGTCGACTAGCAGTTCACTTTTTCAGTGTTTGAGAAATTTTTTATTTCCAGTATTCCAAAAAACGGATCATTTTGTTTGTAAGAAATAAATTGGAAAATTGCTGTTCTAATAAATTTTTCTAAATATTCATAAGTCTGATCCACTTTTCCAACAGTAACATTCTATTTTGTTAAAATTTCGCAAACTTTTTCCATTTTATGGAAAAAATTTTATTTTATTTTATGTTTTTTTATTTTTGAAATGTATTTTATAAATCCGTATCCTAAGTAGTTCACGAGGTTTTACGTATTTTATGTCCTGACTTTAGTCGATGACATTAGAGCTTCCTTCAAATATCTCTTTCTATTTGAAATTTAAAACTTGGAAAATCCAAAAGTCATTCGCATTCATTCTCAGGAGTGTGCTGTCACATCGACCAGTCGATGGAAAACGAAATGGATTGATCCATGGTCGGTTGAATTCAACCCAAACTAAGAGAAAATGACCCTTGACGTTTCTCCCTCGACATCGTTCCACTTCCGTACGAGTTTACTGAATCGAATCTCGTGATTCAAGTAGATGCATTGCGATACAAGACTTGAATGAGATTCCACTAGAATGTACAAGTGTACAGTACATCGTTCAATGACTGTGTTTATGCAAATGAGCTGTGTACGCAGGAGCCACCTATTTACAGTTGTACACTGTACAGTTCAAATTGTACCTGTTCAAATTCACGACTAAATATAGTATTTCAAATGCATTATCATTTCCTATGGGGCATCGATTATTATAGTAATATATCATTAATACCAATCTTACATTGGAATTCCCAATTTAAAATAATGTAATAAATATACCACACTTAATTATAATATCGTTGACAAAAAGAAACATATTTCTAGGAACTTTAAACAGGTTTTTCATCAAAGTTGTTATTATTATTAAACTACATTTTATGATTATATTTTTTGCATACCTTTTAATAAGAGATTTCAAGGGATTTAACTTAGAAATCCTTTCCCATTGTTTGATATAACTCTAGAACTTCTTGAAAATTCATAAATTTTTTTATATAGTTTTTAAAAATATTATGAAATTTTTAAATATCATCAAAAATCCCTTAAAATATTTACAAATATTTTTAAATAATTGATCATCCTGAAACTATTTGGGATTTTTTTTTAATTCCATAAACACTCTTTAAAGTAACTTGAAACTTGAAACTTGAAACTTGAAACTTAAAACCACTTAGAACCTCTTAAAATACTTGAGTAAATCTTAAATTGATATCTTTGAAATCTTGTCAACTCTCTTGAAATCCCTTTAAATTCTCTAAAATTCTTGAAAATTAATTAAAATCACATAAAATTATTTTGAAGTTAAAGACCCCTTTTTCTATAATATGATTTTTTCAGAAGATTAACTAGGTAACTAATCAAATATTGCAAATAATGAATCCAGAATAGGGAAACTATGGAAACCTGGCCAGGACCCCATTAGGAACCCATCAAAATTTCTGCACGGGTTGATAAATCCTCATATGTGAATTACACCCATTCAGCCATAAGATGATGTGTCTATTATTCGTATAAATAATTATTGGAATCTACTAAACCTCCTTTTTTGTCCATTCTGTACATTCTATATACTCTGCTGCAAGTTTCAGCACTGCTTCTACCTTTTGTACCTTCTACCTTACTTGATACGGCCGCGGTCAGTATTCATAGTCGATATTCTGTAACAAAGAGTTGGGACCAAAAAGTTAATCTAATTTTCTGAATCAGCCATATTGGTTCCAGTAGCCCAACTAGCCACTTTGTGAGAATGATAAAAAGCTGAAACTCTTCGAACTTTTCTTCATTGATCGAGACCACTATTGGCTTCTCAATGAATCAGGTACCAACAGGACTTCCCGATTGTTCGGCTGAATGGCTACGAAAGAGAGCGATTTAATCACTGCACTCTATTATGGTTGGTCAGGTTGGTACTCCTCTGCATTCACTATCCTCTTTCTTGAATCTTTTATTCCTTTCTACGTCCCACCTCTTCTCCTGACAATTCCTACAGCTTACGACCTTTTTTCCAAGTATTTCTCCCACGCGAAGACTGCAGTTTTTTGAGGCCTCTCAGGATATTCGAATGTGACTGCTTCATTTCGAAAGTCCAAAAAAAATATCAACACTCACAGGAAGAGATAATTTTACAAGAGAAATTTACAACAAATAGCCTTTGGATTTATAGCACCCTCTTTTCTTGTGAGATGAAGTTGGATCATATTTTTAAGATGCAATTTCGTCACTTTATCTCTGATTTTCGACTTTTGTGGTTCTACTTTTTGTGGAAAACTCATACGTTGTTGCGTAGCAACCTTGAATTTGTATTTAAATTTAATATCTACTGGACAGATGTCATTTATTTATTTAGGATAAG
>JAUESI010000026.1:4412751-4423910 GCA_032275145.1 Synergus laeviventris | reverse complement strand
CCAACTATAATATATGGTTGGCTGGACCATAGCAGAAACGTCGAGCCATATTGTTTTTCTAGGTCTACCATAGCTATAATGGTTGCCCAAACCATATCGCTTTCAACTAGCTGGTTTGGTCAGTGCAAACATTCAATTGCTTAGCTTAGCCATTTTTTTTTTCTCAATAAAAAAACCGCAAGCGCTGCAGCCGCTGCAGTCTCTTAATAATTATAACTCTCGCAGACTGTATAAGATGAAATTTATCTCCGCACTTTACCGCATTTTCTGAAAGAAAACTATTTCGAAAATATAATTTTGGAATATATTGCAATTATATATTACCTTTTAAAGTTTTTCTTTAATTAAATATTTTTTTAAATTTGTATAAAATGGTAAAATGGAGGGGGTAAATTTCATCCACAATCTGAGAGCTCTGCGGACACACTGTACTTTTTAGCGCTATGCGCTATACTCTCTAAATCTGAATCAGTCAAATTTTTACTGAATGAATAAGCAATTTGCCTTTTAACTAATTCATCAGTGAAAAAGATATTTTTCACTGATTGAATCAGTGGGGAAAAATCGTTTCACGATTTTTACTTTTTTTCAAAAGGACGCTGATAATCTTTTGGAGCATATTGAACAGTCTGTTAATAAAATTATTATTATTCTGAAACCGAATTTCTTAAATGAAGAAAATAATTTTATCAGTAAAATTACTTGATACAAAATATAAAAATTCTTGGATTAAAGAGTGTAAATTAAGAATTAAATTTATTTATTATCAAAATATTGGAAATATGCAAAGTTCATTTTAAGCTGTTTATGTTTTTGAAATCCAACGTCTTTACAAACGTTCCTTATTAGTGCCTGCTATTCATTAAATATTTTCAAATTCAAGCGTAAAATATACATAATAATATAAAATGACGTAACATAATATAAAATGTATTTATGTTTTAAAATATACAAAAGTTTTATGAAGGTCAGAGCACCAAGTAACATGACCCGACCCTGACTATCCGATACAGCTAGGTAGAGATTTTGTTTTACGCATCCAAGCGTTCGGTAGCCGCGCGTGGCTAAGCAGGTAGGTTAGGCGTGTTAGGTAGAGGGTTCGAAACCCAACAGCGTTATATTTTTAAGAGCGAGCGGTTAATACATACAAGATAAAGTATAAGTATAAATTAAAATATTTGTGTAAATAATAATAAAAATAATATTCACTAATATTAATGTTAAAAGTGGACTCTATCCGCGAAGAAACATAAACATATTTTTTTATTATTTGAAACTAGAATTAGTTAACTGATTCAATCAGTCATTTTTCACTGAAGTAATAAGTAAAATTTGACATATTCTCAGTAACCTCTTTTTAGCTATTTGAATCAGTCAAATTTCACTGATAATCCGTAGATTTTGACTGATTCAGATTTAGAGAGTAACCATTGATAAAAATGCCAAAATTATTTTTCAAATGTATTTTAAAACACCCGCCACTTGGTACTTTTTTCTTGGCAGTCATTCTCAACTCTTTAAATGAAGAAAGAACTGCTCCCACGTGTGAATTTTGAACAAAGAGCTCGATTAGACGTAAAGAATTCAAATGAGAGGAGAGCCGTAAAGCAGCATGAATAGCGCCGAATTGTGTCTTACATCCTCTGAATAAACCATAGCTGAAAATCGAGTTACAGGATGTACAGATTGGGAACGAGCATTTAAGTCGAGTTTAACCGGTTCAGTTCTGTTTGAGCCTCAAAGAGTAATGGGATAATTGAAACATCCCAGGAGGTAGAAGAAACGCTGGAATTTTTTACTTATTTACTAAACAGAAAAAAAAATGGAAAATAAAAATAAAAAATAAAAAACCGTTTTCTCTGTCATTGTTCTGTACGAATAGCTCGATGTTGTTTAGACAATATTTCATTTTCAACATGTATTACACCATCAATAGTCTTTAAGTTTTCAAAACTTGTAAATCTTTTTATACTAATATGCATGGTAATCTGAGATGAAATAATTCAATTTGTGATGAACTAACAGAACACATTCGACCTAATTTATTTATATGCTTCTGATGCTTTTGCCATGAAAAATTAGATGCATTAAATGAATTCACTAAAATTAATTTAATTTGTTTACAATTTATATTTTAAATTTATTTGTATAAATTTGAAAAATTAAAATATCATTTTTATAATCTATATAGGATAGAGTAAAAAGACGCTGTTTTGGATTATATTTATATTACCAATTTTATTACCAATTTAAATCATTAAGAAATGTTTTCGAATGGGGAAGAATTTCCGAATTCACATAAGAAAAAAAATGTTGCAAACGAGGAGGAATACCTAAAAGTACTGCAGCCTCGTCTATAACGTAACTGGTAATAACTTTCATATTTCTGAACAAAAGTAAATGAACATACAATAAGAATGTGAATTAGAGCTGCACAAAACAATTTGGCATAGAATTTTGCAATCGTAGCCAAAGTCTAAATAAAAGCCTATACAAATAAAAAAAATTAAAAAAATGTAATTAATAATTTTTGCAAGTTTTTTCAACTTACTAATTATTTGACATTCTATTTTTCTTTATTTTTAAAAATGTTATTTCATTGTCTTTCTCCTATAAATTTGAATTAGAAAAATGTGACTATTTTGTGTGACGTCAAAAAGCTTCACAATAAGTCCTATACAAATAAGTTTGTAGCGTGAACACTTAAAAAAGTTATTTTTTTAATGATAACAATGAGCCTACTTTGAATTGAATGAAAAAATTTGTCTTAAATTTTCGAAAAAAAAGTACTTATTTGAAAAGTGCCCTGTATTAGGTGAATTATCCAAAACTTTCTCTAATAATTAACTCCTTTTTTGAATAACTTTCGGAACAGAGAGAGTTCAAATTCACATATTTAAATTAATAATGTGTTTCGGTAAGCTTCTTCTTCATTGAAGTGAGTCACCACCAGATAAGTATTTTATGTCGGAATGATGAAGTGTAGGCTGCTAAGTGAGGCTTGGAAACTAGCTGAGGTAGATTGAACGTAATGTGCCTTTTCCTCCTTTGCAGATGTATTCATGGTCACCACGAGTTTACATGGTCACCGCAGAATACACAAATAACACGTGATAGTGTAGTACTTTTTTTTTCTCTAAATCTGAATTAGTATAATACAATTCAACTGATTGTCAGTGACTTGTCAATTCAAATTACAGAAATTAGTAGAATTACTAGAATTACCTATACGACATTGATCCGAGTACGTCATGCATTAGTAAAATAAAAATTCGACTCAATCATCTTTTTAGAAAGAAAAATGAAATTTTAATTTTATGAAAGCGGTTGTCGCGCGAAGATTATAGAATAACTTAATGGATCAATATTTCTAAATGTAGAACTTTGTATCCATAAATTCAGGGAATTAATCTTAAATTTCCACTCCACATTAATAATAAAGCTTTAGAAAAATATATTATTTCTAAATAAAAATATATTCATTATTCGTGTAAAACAGCTTCTGTTCACATCTTCTTCCCTATATATGCGGCCTGTAACCCATCAGTTCAGTATTAACAGATTCACTAGAGTTATTACAGTATTTAAATTATTAAATTTCTTTAAATAATTGATTCATCAATTTGGTGTATTGAATGAATCAACAAAGTTTCGACTTATTTAAAGTACCAAAAGGGTGTTTCAAAAAAACCATATTTTAGAAATGGAAGTTGGAACTATGTATATGGTATGTGCATGGAGAAGTAAAATAATAGAAATTATTTGGTATCCGCGATTAATGAAAGTCTTCTGAGTGTACGTTGTAAAAATGCGTTTGAAAAGATTATCATTTTCATAGATTTAATATTATTGTTTGTTTACGTTTTTTTCATGTTCTTCTCGGTTCTTCCTCGTCTCTAAAAATTCTGACTGTTCTTTAATGAACGCTCTCTCTATATAGGAAATAAATAGACCCCTGTTTTCAAAAAATATTTTTTAAATCGTTAGAACGCTGCTGGGAGAATATTATTCCAGATACTTGAAGCTTTTCTACTCATTATGCAAATTCACTATGAAACAAATTTGACGTGCTTGCGGAAATTAATAAACGTAAGCACAGTAAATTTTGGAAAAACTGAGTTTTGTGTTTTTTCAAATTATCTATTTTCAATCATGTGAAATTGTTTTCTAGTGTATGTGTTGGATTATTTCAACAGCACTCATACTCCAATAAGAGCCACTTCTCAGAGAGTTCAGAGTTCAGTTCAATGCTTTGATGTCGAGCCATTCTAACATAATTGACTCAGCGTTGAAGAAAATAGCATATAAAACTTGGAATAGAAGCAGGCGATTTTTGTTTGGCGCAATATATGCAGAACTTGTCACAGGTCCTATCCCTCGATAGGCTACTTACTATCCCTCGATGCTGAATATACTGTTTTCACGAAAAGAGACACTATAAAGCCTAATTATTTCTGCTATCGAGAAACCGATCTTGATGAAAGGATCCGTCAAAAAATGCATCTTTGCAACTTTATCATGAAATGTACGGGGTGATGAGGTGAAAGATTGGTGTCATTCTATAGATTTCACCATTTTTTCTTCCTGATAGAGGAAGCTTATTTTTTGAACATCAATAAAATCTATAATTTTTCTAAGTATTACATGCCGTTATTAAATAATCAAAAAATTCAAAGCTGTGGTGTAAGAAAAAAAAAAGATCCCTTGCGTCGAGACGAATCGATTCGTCTATATGATTAATGCATTCAATTGAAATATACTTGTAAGGTAAACAAAATCATTTTTATCTAATAAGTTTTCAAAGCAAATGTGAGTAAAATATCGATTTTTTTGCATCGAGACGAATCCATTGATCTATATGATTAATGCATTTAGGTAATTGGAAAAGAAAGGAATAAGTTATGGTTATTTATAATATTGAAAATTATCGCTTTTATCTGTAAGCCTTTAAATTAGTAAAAATCAAAGCTGATGTACAAAACCAAAAGGTTTCTTGTGTCGTAAAAAATAAAACGATCTAACATTAATACATTTTATTTAAAAATTTGAATAAAATTTAAAAAAAAACAAAGTTTTTTTTGTCATTTTTCGAGGGTGAATCATGGAAAATTTATTTCAAAAAGAAATAAGAACATAGATTGGTTTGACCCTTAATGGTCACACTCGCCACACTTCATAGGAACCCTAACATAATGATGGTTACTCTGGGTCAATCTCACCTAGAAGATCTTTGAAGCAGTACTAATTGTAAGTGAAAATTAAACATTGTTTTGAGACGAGAAAAATCCAGAGGCATTATTTGAAAATTCCAAAATGCACTCTGATAGTTACTTTCATGAAATTCTAAGTTCTAAGTATTGATGAAAATTGTACAAAAAATAGATTGAAAAAGGGTATTTTTTCATCACTGCAATATAGGGTGAACCTCACGTTTCAATAAGTATATTTTGTATTCTATAAAAGATTGAAAATGAAAATTTAGGGCTTGAAATGATGAAATCAATTCAAGAGCAATTGAATGTGTTTATTAATTAGGAACATTTTTATAAATTATTTTTTCAATAAAAATCCGTAAAAACTATATATGAAAAAATCTGATATTCTCTTGGGACTTTGCGGCGCTCCGCGTTCAGTGCTTGGATATGAATACCTTCTTTGATACTATATGCTTTTATTTTTAACTATTTTAGTTTTAAATAAAGAGGAACACATTAAGGAACACATTCTCATCAGGACACTCGCGCTACGCGCTTTATTACATTATATAGATACAAATAAATAGTTAAGAATTTTGAGCGCGTCTATAATGACGCACAATTTGTTCGTAGCGCTTCGCGCTCTGGAATATTTGGTCGTTACATCTCACGGTTTTTGGTGGGAAAATAAAATTTTTTATTTTTTTCTGTATCTCACGTTATTTTTCTCAAAATTTGAATTTTCGATTTTTCTAGAAAATTCATTAAGTTTTTATGCCATTCCTGTAGGGCGTTCAAAAAGCAACATTTTTCATATCGTGCGTTTTTTGGCTTCAAATTTTTATTTTTATTTCATATTAAGTCTGACAATTATTTTTTTAGCGGAAATATTCATAAGACTTCTATAAATAGAATTTGTAAATTAAAATAGGAAAGTGGTTTCAAAAATTTTCAAAATGCTCCAACTTTTTGAATTTTTGTCCAAAATGCCTGGCATATGAACTTGACCTTCATTATTTAGGAATTAAGGAACCAAGTTTCTAAGGATGTCAGAAAAAGGGTTGACTCCTATAAATGGGATCCAAGTGTATTAAAAGTGTATATAGGACAAAAATAAAATCCACATTTCGAAGACTAGTATACCTTGTTGAATTATATAAGTCTCAATTCTTAGTGATACTTTTGAGGATGTAAATGTTTCAATGTTTTGGATTGTTTCGGTAATATTTCTGTTTTATAACATTATTCTTATACTAAGGTACTAAGTATTATATTTGTTGGGTTTTTCCTATCTTTTTTAACAAGACTCGGTTTTCCCTATTCCATTAAAAAACATCTGCAATTTTCATAAATATTAGTATTGTGGTAATAATAATAAACCCTGGTCCTCATTCAATAAGAGTAGTAAATTTTATGGCTGATACTAAATGGTCTTAAGATGCGTTTGCTGAGCATGTGTCCATCCTAAGCTTTTCACAACCTTGTCAAACACAGGTTTTGGTGCTCTCCGACCCCTCAGGTCTACCTAGAATAAAACCTGACTGTCAATAGTCATAGCGACGCTTCTTACCGCAGTTGCTATCTTTTTCATTTTAAAATAACACTTTTTGATTTTGAACGACACACTTTGAAATTCGGACAGCTAGGTTGGGATCTCGCGGGGTTTCACTGTACTTTGAATGTTACTTAAAAATCGATTTAGCAATGTATTTTAAAACTTATTAAAAAGTGACCCTCTTCGGACAGAATGAAAGGGGATTTTTTTATTTCGATCGCTTGAGATTCACGTGATTTTTGGGTTTAGACTAAGAAAGGGCGTTTTTCGTATATATCAAGTTAATGAAAAAGAAAAAAAACCGTTTCATTGGCAAAAAGTTATCACCTAGTTTAGAAATAAGATGAGGATGATTTTTTGTATCTAAGTGTTTAATGTATGATTTAAAAAAAGCTATA
This sequence comes from Synergus laeviventris, assembly GCA_032275145.1. Taxonomy (NCBI): domain Eukaryota; kingdom Metazoa; phylum Arthropoda; class Insecta; order Hymenoptera; family Cynipidae; genus Synergus; species Synergus laeviventris. Next base: position 4,416,762 of record JAUESI010000026.1, on the reverse strand, counting down.
TCTAATAGCTGGTTCTGAGAAAATTGATTTAAAACATTATGCACCGATATATTACATATAAGCAGGTTATGTATATGCCTATTTAATTTAATTTAATATACCATCTAATAATCTCATCTTCTAATATGATTTTTTCCTTTTTAACAATGTAGTATGTATATATAAATATTGTAATAGCTGGTAATATAATGTAAGATGATACATGTACGACGTGACTCAAAACGGAAACCAATTGATTAAGGCGAACGAGCTGGAATATATATAGAATATATTAATATATTGCGAATTCAAATGATTCTATAATATATAGTTCAACCATCCAGTAAAACCGTTTTCGGGGAATATGATTCCGAGAAATCGTAAATCCTCATCATCGCATCCCAGAGCCTCGCTGGCCGTGAAGGAAAAGAAGCGCTTCCCATGAATATAGTGCCTCGCGAATAAAACAGTGCAAATCAATGGCACTACTCATAGTGTTGGATATTAAATTCCCGAGTGACTTAGATTAGGGTTAGGGGAGTAGCGCTACTCGTTGGTTGGACTGTAATTAGATTAACTAAAACTTTTAGGTACATCTATACATAAACTGTTCAAGTAGACAAGCAACAATTTTTATTTTTGTGAATGTTCCTGCGTAACAATAGATTTAGAAATTCTTAAACTAGCTTTCACTTCTAACATTTTCTCACACCAAGTCTACGTGACTCATCTGCGAAATAGCCAAATTTTATAACTATTTGAAAAACTGTATTCCTTGTAATGGTTTTTAGAAAAGGTTTAGTTTTTTTTATACTTTAGGATTATCCGCTTGTAAATGCGCATCTGGTCCTAGCTAAGGACATTTTAAGTTTATTGCGGTATCCTCCATAAACGACCACCCTTAAATCTTTACCATTCCAAATCAACTTGGGAAAATCCACAATTTGTGACGTCAGAAAAAGAGGAGTGTCCAACACCTCCTCCTACAATTTTGTAACCAAGTCTCATACCCTCTCCAATGTTCATCCCTCAACTTAGATTTAGATATTCTTCGACCGTCAAGATAGACACTCGATCTCGTCTCGAGCATTGTCGTATCTCAATCTTAATCATCGTTGTACATCTTTCTTTGTACCAAACAATAAATTCAACACAATTTATACCTAACAAACTGATGTGATCACCTTAATTACAATCCCTCCTAATACACAAAAACAGTGAAATTGCTGAAAAAGGAAGACATTTTTTTTTTTTTGAAACATGAATTATTAATTCTCAAATAATAAAATTAAGTGATAAAAAAAGATTACCTATAGGAAGAATGTTTACGATATCAATAAATTCATTCTGAAAATAACGTATGTATCTAAAACCTATATGGAACAGGAGATTTATATCGTAAAAAATTAAGCTAACATTGTGGAATTCTATAGTTTCTCTAAATCCATCAAATTAATAAGGCAGGTATTTCGTTGTTAAACCTTTATGTGCGACGCATTTTCGATGATTTTCTTTTTTTTTTTTTTTTTTATAAGGAACAAGAATTTCCAAGATGCAATTTTTTTTTAATGCTCTGTAATTTGAGACACACCCTACCTAATATAGGTATGGTATATTGTCAATTATTTATTGTAGTTGGCTTACATCCTTATATCATCTTATTGCAAGTTCCTCCTGCAAGTGCAGCTCGCACTAATCCGAATGCACCTAGAGTTGAGATTTTTATGGGATCATGGTTGTGCAAAAGACTAGAAGTAAAAGAGAAGACGGGCCACGGCATCACGGCACGGGGTGAGGTTCACAGAGGTAGTCGAAGGTGGGGGTCGTATCGACCGCGCCGCACTGCGGGGCTTTCTCCCCTCTAACAAGCTCTATCGCTCACTGTGTTTGTCTCTTCCTCTGTTCGTTCGTCACCCCTTTCACCGCTCTTCATTCCATCCGAAGCGAAGCAAGAGCCATACAATCCCCCATAACAACCCCAACCCCACATTTGCCTATAGCCATATTGTATCTGCAGTTGGCGTTGAGACTCAGGGGCTTTTTAAAACAGAGTAGAAAATCAAACGGACCTCTCTTTCTAATTTTTCCCCTCCACAGAACTATTAACACGAACGGAAAACGGAATCGGAAGTAGACTTCGAAGCGCCTAAAGTTTGAATATAATTCGTAAAAGTAAATTTTATAAACATTTTTTTTATAAATTTTATCATCAGTTGTCATTTTTGTGTTTACTATTTTGCGATGTATAATAAAAGTACGTACGTGCTGCAGTCTTATGCGTTACGCGAGTGCTTGTACTGATTTTTGTACAGATTTTCAAATAAATTATGTTTACAAATCTATGAAAATATCTTTTCCTGGACATTAGTGATATTATAATACATATTTAATCTTATATTAAGTTAAAATTTTTATCCAACCAAGGTATGTTTCTTTTATTAAAACAATATTATTTTCAGTACATTGTAAAACACGCGTATACAAAAGTAAGTATTATTCACTTAACATTAATTAATATTTGTGCGATGATTTTCTCTTTTTTTTTTCTATGAAGCCAACGATGATATTTAAAAAATTTTATTTGAATAGCGCGCGTATTTTCGAAGTAAAGTTGTCTCAATTATCCCTGGAGCAGCCCTATCCGACTCCTATGGGCGTAAGAATAGACCTTGTTTCCTTTTAGTGATTATAATTTCGATTTGCGAAATTTTCTCACCAGAGCGGAGTTGCATTCAGCAAGCTTTAAAAATGCATTAAAGTAATGGAAAAATATTAGAAAATTCAGAATAATAAAGTTTTTGTACAAAATGAGGTCATAAAATCTTTCTAAAACTATTGTAGGATATAAAATACACATTATCCGTCAATCAAATACTATGAAATTGAAAAATAACACATCAAATTAGGTAAAATATATACAGTGGATAACGCGTGCGTATTGCAAATATTTTTTAAGAGTATCAATGCTGAATGCAGCGCCGCTCTGGTGAGAAAATTTCGCACATACAAATTATAATCACTAAGGAACACCATTTTGTTTTTTAGTCGGAGAGGGCTGCCCTGGAAGATTTCTAGACTAGAGGTTCTAACATATTCTCGAATTTTTTTCGTATACGAATCTTGCGAGTTTCGAATAACTTTCAATGAACCACCCTATTCTCCAACACATGCAACATACGCAAAAAAGTTTTACCTTATCTTATAGACAGTCCCATTGTTACGTCGTGCGACTTTTTTGAAGTCGACGCCGCCATATTCAAATGTAATATTACACGCTGAGTTTAGATTTAATTAAAAGAATAATGTTTTAATCAATTTTATCCAGAACTATCTTTTATCCTATAATTTAAATAGAAACTATTCAGAAATAAGACTTGGCATTTTTCCCATGAAGCGTCCGGGAAATTCCGAAATATGAATCATAAAAATAATCATATTGTATGTGAGCTAGTCACGTCCAATATAAAAAATAAAGAACATCTGCAAGAAACTCGAAACGTACGAATCTAACAACCCTTAACTCGTGAAATTGTAAACTCTCAAACTTTCGAAAATTATAAATATAAAGACTCTTCAAATCTGTCCTCGATTTTTATAGCTTTCTAAAGATTAGTTCCACGTTTTACGAGTAACATTTAAATTGCTGCTACACATGTTTCGGCTCAACTCACCGAGAGGTCCAGACGATCCAGGCCTTACAACTGCGACCAATCAGCTAATAAAAAAAAGGGTCTTGTTTTCGAACCTCTCAAGTATTCCTGGGAAACAGAGAAAACTGTCATCGTTCAATTTTCCCTCCCCTGCGAATCCGAAGGGCGTCGCGACTGTAGGAATAGTCTTGGGAACTACGATTGGGTACGCGAGAGGGTGGCCCTCCACTCCCCATCTCTCTTCCTGGCCCGGCGACAGGCCCAGCGCCAACGACTCTTAACATGGAATAGTTTCAGTTTATCGGCGACCTTAAAACCGTGTAGACTAAGACTCTTTTGTCAACTTTTAAAATGTGAATTTGTGTGATTAAAGCTAAAGTGA
>JAUESI010000026.1:4374633-4388888 GCA_032275145.1 Synergus laeviventris | reverse complement strand
GCTACCTGCCGCTATGAGGGTTTAGTCCTTGGGTCTTTGGCCCTTGCCTGATCTTGCTTGGTTTTGCCGCGTGCGGCACACATGTTATTGCGGACCGTTTTTTTCTGACTTTTTTTAGCATGTACCCTTTTTTGCCCAAAATATTCTTGTACTGATTGGCTGTGAAAAATTTTTTTTGCACTGGAAAACTCCACCCTTGGAGGCATGCTTATCATACTTCTGTCTCTCTCGCACACTCAGCTCGAAGTTCTCACGGGGGTACACAGCCCTCTTAACGGGCCAATCTTCACCGGTTAAATTTAACGGTGGTTAACGTATTTTAACTGGCCGTTAAAATGTGGTCGAACGCTGAACTGTCGGTTAAACCGTTTAACAGACGATTAACTATTTAACCGAGGTTGTTTGAATCGGCCCTTAGTGCCGTAACTAGCTGCACATATAATGAGCCTCGCTTTTAGCGGAAAGGATAAAGGTTAAATCCAGTTTATTATACAAGACTGGCGCATTGCACGCGCACAATATACGTCTCACTCCAGTAGTGGCCCGTCACCAAGTGGTGAGAACTGAGAACATGGTTGCCGTTGCGTATCGTAGCGGAGAGTGAAGCGCAGTTCACAGTTCACGCGCATCAGTCAGGGAAACTCGATGGTACAAAACGTCCCATTGTCGATCCCTACAACTGAATTGTACTGTGCTGACCTCACTCGGCGATAGTTTGGCGGGAATTATTTGAATTGCAGTGAACAAGATAATCTGCGATTTTAAAGATTCATTCGATTGTTGAGAAGTTTACATGATTTAGCAATATAAATGTATTGTATAAATGTATTATATAAATGAAACCCTACTAAAAGTAGGGTTTCATTTTTCTGAGAATAAATATGATGAAAATAAACTGATAAAAGAATCTTTAAATCGCGGATTATATTTTTTACTGCAATTCAAATAATTCTCGCCAAACTATCGCTGAGTGAGGTTAGCACAGAACAGCTCAGTGTTTCTCACTCATGGCTCAGTCAATTCCTAGCTGTCATTATTATTTATAAGATGTCCGCCTTTTTTGGTGTTAAATTATCTCGCGCTTTTTTGGGAGAAAAAATGATTTTCTTAAAAAACTGGTGAGTTAGCGAAGCTTTTTCAACTCTTCTTCCCTTTGTGTGCTCCAAAAAAAAGACCTATTTTCCATTCTTGCCTTCAAAAACACAAACAAGTATGCAGCTAAAGATTCGTGTCTTTCCACAGAGTTTGACAGTTTTTGACAGCTTTTTCTTTCAAATTCCATCAGCATTAAGGGGGTTGGATGAACGGACTTAGAAATTAGAAAAAATTAAAATTTTCAAGAATGATTCTAAGTTCGACCCTGGCGCATGCGGACAGAACAGACAAATCGCGAGAAAGAGAAACTATATTTTTATATTGCTTCAAATGTTCGCCTGAAATTCGCGATTCATTGCGACAGAAAGCTATAGTTTGATTTCTAAATTTTAGAAACTGCATTATGGACGCTTCAAAAAAACATAGAAACAATATCATAGTGCCTATTGTGTTTCTCTTTTCTTTGAAGCGTCCATAATCCAGTTTCTAAAATTTAGAAAACAAACTACAGCATTCTGTCGCTATGAATCGAGAATTTCCTGCCGCAATTTGAAATAATATAAAATTCAAATTCTAAGAATTTATAAGTAAATATGTTTTCCACTTACATCAAAAAGTAAATATTTCAACGTAAATATTAGCTATTGAATAATTAGTTATTGTTTAAATGTCTGTACCTGTAATTGTAGTGATTAAAGATTAATGTTATAGCTGATGTAACCTTTCCAGAGTTTGATGCCTTCACATATACACTTGTTGGCTTAAATAACGTCTTTTCCACTGTTGGTCCAAACTGTCCGTCTTTTTCTTTCAAAACTGTAAATAATCGTGACAACAGCCTTCCGTTACCAGTCACAGTTGGTTGTATCGTGTAACTATGAGTTGTAAACAAAACAAACTAGAAAACACATTCTACCCTGTTTTTTCACCTTCACATTCTAAACTTCGTGCAGAATGAATTTCTAACTGAAATACACTTGCCTCAGAATTATACACATTGTCAGACCCATATTGTGTTATCATATGTTTCCTAAACTTCTTTTAATTGTATTATACTTAATAAGAGTAAATTATTTCTTCATTAAAAATAATCTACTTTCATATTTAAGCCATAGATTTTTTATTAGGGGTATATACAACTGAGTGTAGTTTTACCCATTATAAGGGAGAAAAATAATAGTTGCACTATCTGTGAATTTTGTTTTGACGCACACATAATTACTGCCAAGTTTCACTCAAATCAATCTGCTATAAGTGCTTAAAATAATAAAAATAACATTTTTGAGCGAAATTTCAGGAGCTTATTTCACCCCTTAAAACTAATTTTAGGGAGATAATACAAAACACGTGTCTCTTAGTTTTTGATGCTCTATCACATATTTAAAGGAGCAAAAAATCAGAAGCAGAGACTTAAAAAACATTCCTTGTTAGAAAATGTATTTATTTGCAAGAAGCAGGTAATTATAATTTTCTTTATAAAGAATTTGATAGGTTAAATTATCGATGAGAAATAGTACGCACGTACGACAGAAGTGGAAATTTTTACAGTGCTTTTTGTATTTAAAAAATGGCTTCAAAAATCTAGTTAACTTCTTTTATTCTTTTTTTACACTTTATAATAAACTGATCAATAAGGAATCGGGTTCACGCATTTCTACATTACATTTTTCAATTTTCGAAACGTATGATCTTTTTAGAATAGGAATCATGGAGTTTTTTCAAAATTAGACTCAGAAAACCTAGAATAGTGATGAAATTTTGAAACCAGACTTCTGCAGCAACTCTAATTCAATTTTTGACCGCACATATTTAGCATTATTTTCAACTTGTCTCTAGGATTATTATATACATTTTTTTGGTTGTAATTGCAGGTAGACAATAGTTCTTTGACAGGAGAGTCGGAGCCACAGTCGAGATCGTCGGATTTCACGAATGAGAATCCGTTGGAAACGAAGAACTTGGCGTTCTTCTCGACGAACGCAGTTGAAGGCACCGCGAAAGGTGTCGTGATTTGCTGTGGCGACCAGACAGTGATGGGAAGAATTGCTGGTCTTGCGTCCGGCCTTGATACCGGAGAGACTCCGATCGCCAAGGAAATCCACCACTTTATTCACTTGATTACCGGTGTGGCAGTATTCCTTGGCGTAACCTTCTTCGTGATAGCCTTCATCTTGGGTTACCATTGGCTTGACGCCGTCATTTTCCTGATCGGTATTATTGTAGCTAATGTACCCGAGGGTTTGCTGGCTACCGTCACGGTATGTCTAACCCTCACTGCCAAGAGAATGGCGTCAAAGAATTGTCTCGTAAAGAACCTCGAGGCTGTCGAGACTTTAGGTTCCACATCAACCATCTGCTCAGACAAGACAGGCACCCTAACCCAAAACAGAATGACCGTCGCTCACATGTGGTTCGACAACCAGATCATCGAAGCCGACACGACAGAGGATCAATCTGGAGTGCAATATGACAGGACAAGTCCTGGATTTAAGGCGTTGGCTAAGATCGCTACACTCTGCAATCGAGCTGAGTTCAAGCCTGGACAAGATGGTATTCCCATCCTGAAAAAAGAAGTTAATGGTGACGCTTCCGAGGCGGCTTTACTCAAGTGCATGGAGCTTGCCCTCGGCGATGTCATGGGAATTCGCAAGCGCAACAAGAAAGTCTGCGAAGTACCATTCAACTCAACGAACAAGTATCAAGTGTCCATTCACGAAACAGATGATGCGAACGATCCTCGACATTTGCTGGTTATGAAGGGTGCTCCAGAAAGGATCTTAGATCGCTGCTCGACTATCTTTATTAGCGGCAAGGAGAAGGTTCTTGATGAGGAGATGAAGGAGGCATTCAACAACGCTTACCTCGAACTTGGCGGTCTTGGCGAGCGTGTACTTGGTTTCTGTGACTTCATACTACCGTCTGACAAGTTCCCACTTGGCTTTAAATTCAATTGCGACGATCCCAACTTTCCAACTAGTGGACTCCGTTTCGTGGGTCTGATGTCAATGATAGACCCACCTAGAGCTGCGGTGCCGGACGCGGTAGCGAAATGTCGTTCCGCCGGTATCAAGGTCATTATGGTTACTGGTGACCATCCAATCACTGCCAAAGCCATTGCCAAATCCGTCGGCATCATCTCCGAAGGTATGTTCTTCTTTTCTTTATTTTTTTTTCTCTTTCTTTGTGTGAAGACTTTTTTCTTTCCACCACTTTTCACCTCATTCAAAACAAGCTTCACTGAAATCCAGTTCAAAATTTTAACTCCGGCTAATTTTAATTATTAATTTCTTAGCTTTATCTTCAAAATATAAAATGCTCATTTTAAATTATTTATTTCTTGGTTTTATCTTTAAAATATAAAAATGTAAAAATATTTATATTGCAATTGCATATGAAAATGGCCAAATCAACGAAGGAAAATATTCTTTGGAATTGACCTCGAATTTACCTGAAATTTTTTTATAAGTTCAAATAGAATATGTGGATAAAATTTGGCTATATCGCTGTATCCAAATTTTGACTCAAAAATACAAAATTCAAAATACAATACACGACAGAATTGTCGAGAAAGTTGATTTTAAGGGGTCTTTTAGGTTGCTGAGTCCGAACTTGTACTAAAAACTATAAAATTAAAAATGGCAACTATTGTTTTTATATGGAATTCTTTAATTGTCTTCCTATATTTGAATTTTGATTCTTTTTAAGGTAACGAAACCGTTGAGGACATTGCCCAACGGTTGAACATTCCCGTGTCCGAGGTGAACCCTCGAGAGGCCAAGGCCGCAGTCGTCCACGGAACTGAACTTAGGGAACTGGGTGGCGACGCAATAGACGAGATACTTAGATACCACACCGAAATTGTGTTCGCTCGTACGTCGCCTCAGCAAAAACTGATCATCGTCGAAGGTTGTCAGCGAATGGGTGCTATCGTTGCTGTGACAGGTACATTCAACACTTTCATTCCAAGAATAAGTTTTTGAAGAGAGTCCTCTATGGATGTTATTCTACACTCGTACATTATACTGACATTTTATATTTTAACATATTTTGTGATTACAGGTGATGGTGTAAACGATTCGCCTGCCCTGAAAAAAGCGGACATTGGTGTAGCCATGGGTATCGCTGGGTCGGATGTGTCCAAGCAGGCAGCCGATATGATCTTGCTCGACGACAACTTTGCTTCAATCGTCACTGGAGTCGAAGAGGGCCGACTGATCTTCGACAATCTGAAAAAATCCATCGCCTACACCTTGACTTCGAATATCCCCGAGATCTCACCTTTCCTGGCTTTCATCCTCTGCGACATTCCTTTGCCCCTTGGCACTGTTACAATTCTTTGTATCGATTTGGGAACAGACATGGTGAGTAACCTTCAAATACACTGCAATCGGCTCCTAATATTCAGAAAATTTCTTCAACAACCTTTAAATTTGATAGACTTGCGGAAAAGAATGGAAAATTTCAATTTCATCGACAGATTCTCTAAACTATTCTCCTTTTAGTTGCTATTTTATATAATAAAAGGTTATTGTTTCAAATTAAATAAGATTCTCAAATCTGTCTCTTGAAATGTGGAATACTGATTATCAGATACCGGCCATATCCTTGGCATACGAGCTTGCGGAGTCGGATATAATGAAGAGGAGGCCTCGAGATCCATATCACGATAATCTCGTGAATGAAAGGTTCATCGATTTTGATATTAGTACAATTTATAGCTGCCAGCGATTCTGTTATCTCCACATCATGTACAGTTGGACCCGTTGTGCCTCCTTGCTTTTAATTTTCTAGCTGATCGCCAGAAGAGGCTCTCGTACTAGCAGTACCGCTATAAACTAGCTACTTATAGATGCACATTACTCGTTTCACTATCTGACTCTAGTTACTCTACGATCTATTAATACTCTTCTTAATTTTAAGTCTTTTATCATTTTTAATTGCAGACGCTGCACGAGAACCAGATGCTAATTTATTCTAAGTAATATCTACTTTTTTCAGTAATCACTTATCACTTATCAAACCAAAGTACCACATTTCCCAAAATGTCACTTCACCGATCATTTTACTGCCACTTGATGTCCCATCCACCCCACCTATACTACATCCTTTTTTTTTATTGATTCACTTATTTTCTATTGATAGAAGTTATCATAATCGTTGCAAGAATTCCACAAAAATTGATAGTGGAGATATACTCTCCTACCCTACGGTTAAAACTGATTGATTGCTTAATTAATTTTTGTCTGAACCAAGTTGCGACCATATTTTTTAAGAATCTCACATCTCGATATTATGTATTCTGATCTATTTAGCGTCGATTTAGGATACATAATACTATGTAAATCATGTAAAAGCATAACTTCATTAAGTGATACATTCTTTTAACAATTATAATACAATTATAATTGAAGGGTGGCGATATAAAAGGAGTCAAACGCCATTTTCAAGTTTCCACAAAAGAGCCTAAAAACGTATTTTAAAATGAATTGAATAGTGGTTTCACGTGTAACTAACGCAGCGCTTTCTTTCAATGGCGGGAGAGCATCTCTAATTATAAATTGAACTGGAAATCATTTGTAACAGTAAAATGTAAATTTTTCAATATCGTTGATAATAATTATTATATATGTTTCAAGTAAATGTGTAATAAGTTTATAAATTCTATAATATTGAATGCATGAAAAAACAGTTTGAAAATAATTATCTAATCTCGAGAAAAATTAAAATCTTGCAAATGTACTTATCATTGCAAGTTTTAAATTTTGCTCTCTTTAATAGATGTGAAGCTATCTAAATTCTGTATAAAATTAGGTCAGGGTCAAGATTTGGTCAATTTTTGAAGAAAAAATTTCAAAAACTTAAAATCATAATTTTTCATCATATTAATTATTATTGATTTCTATGTTTGAACATTCGCATTGAGTTTTTCATGAATATGATATCAGGTACCCGCCATCTCACTTGCCTACGAGGAGGCAGAGAGCGATATTATGAAGCGCCAACCACGAAACCCCTTCACTGACAAGCTAGTTAACGAAAGGTAAAACACATCAATAACATATTGCAAACCCTACAGTTCAACAAGGTTTCGAATCAAAAGAGGTTGGTTGACTTATAATCACAAATCACAACAACTTGTCATCTGATCAAGTGGTCAATTTGTCAACAACTCTCTTTTGATGGACTGATACACAGTTTTCTGTATCCACTGTGATTGGGTATTCTAGTAATTAAGTTTACACTTTCAAGACCGAAGCTAACAGTTATGATCATTTATTCTGAAAAGATGATATGCGCCAAACTTGAAAAATATCGAAAATCGTAACGGTTATTCCTTATTGACCAATATTATTGGTGATTCCACGTTTCGGTAAAACTATTGAACTTGATTTACTCTGTAGTCTGAGGATGAGGTATACCATATGCAATAATTGAATAATTGAGTGAAAACATTTGAAGCAAGAAAACGTTTTAGCTTTGGTCTTACTTCTACACTTCTAATGAAATATTATTGCCTTCTCTCTCTCTCTCTCTCTCTCTCTCTCTCTCTCTCTCTCTCTCTCTCTCTCTCTCTCTCTCTCTCTCTCTCTCTCTCCCTCTCTCTCAAACATATGCCTCTAATCGACAATTCTGTCTGCGTGTAAAGTGAAGCCACTACTTTTAATTAAAATGAATTATTACCCACAAAAATCGCATGGCATTAAAAAACGATACGTGATACACTTACACTTATGTTTAGTCATGAAGGTCACGAGACAAAGTAATAGGGTTTCGCATGACATCCATAGTACCAATCATTATTCAAATGCGCCTGTGATTTTCTTATAAGTTCATTTATCAGTTTCATACTATCACTTTTTCTCGGACAAATATTTTTCAAAAAATATTCTAATGAAACAGATTTTTAAATATATAAATGAGAAAAATCATTTGATCATCTCTTCGACCTCACTTTCAAACTTTTTCATAAATTTGGAAACGAATCGAAATAAATTGACACGTATCATCCATCAATAAGGGTCATGTCATTAAATCAAGGTAAGCCAAATCTAAAATTAATACATTCTTCCGGAGCTCCGCTTTCTTACAGTTCTTGAATCATCTTAGACAATTATTTACTTCACGAACTGATATAATGAATTTTTTTTATTTTAATTATTAATAATGGTAATTTCGATTGTTATTATGAGACCTCAGAATTCTATGAACTTTAAGAATGACTGGATGCAGCGCACGATTATTTTTACATCATTCATTCAAAAATTATATTCAGAACGCCACTATTCTATTTTCTTTAATCCTCTTTACTTCTTTTCCTTTTTCAATAGACTCTTTTTAATATCTTCAATAGTAATATTCTTATTTCACACTATAAGTTTTCTAATTGCATATTTGCTTCAAACTCGAACTTTTAATTTAATAGGCTAATGACAAATTTTCTATACGGTAGGAATAGTATAAAAGTATCTTCATAAATAATATAACACTATAAAGTTGAAATGTTTTCAAGGTTGCTAAATCCGGATTTTAAGTCAAAAGTATAAAATTCAAAATATTAATTTCAAAAAACTACCCAAATTTTTAAAAATATTCATTGAAATTTGCTAGCAATAAGTAGTTCTTTTAGTTCATTTTACAAATGAATGAAGAATTTTGCGAAAAATTAAGAAGCTTAAAGTTTTTCCCGATTACTGTAATAACTAATATTGGTTCAAAATTTTAAAAAATTAAAATATCGCGTACAAGAAAAATGCAATTCAAGTTTAAAAAAAAATAAGTACAATGAATTAGCTTTTTCATGTAACCCGGTATCAAAAGATTATTTTATGGATTCGGTATTTTGAATTTTGGGAAATTGAAGCAAAATTTATATTCAACAACTCTTAGCATACTCTGGCATCGAATTTCACAACAATCCGCTAATTTATGAAGCTTTTTAAAATCTTAAAATAATTTTATAATTCTGAAGAAATTAAACTTATTTTAGCCAATTACTGTCATGCTCAGAACTCAGATTATTTTTGAGCGTCTATTTATTTACTGTCTTTGCCATCCACTATTTTCAAACTCTTATCTTTCTCCAGTAGACCTGATTGCCTCTGCCATCTCTCACTTGCCATTATTTTGTAACTTGTCACCTTCCAATTCTGCCATCTTTGTACCTCGTTCATAAAATAAGAAAATATTTTCAACAAGAACAAGCGACATGTTTCTGCCGTCCTGTTTAAAAAGAACATTTGTCGTTGAAAAAGAGAAGTGGAAAATTTTTCAAGTTCGGTGGGACTGGTCGTCGCTTCGTTTATGTTGCGAATTTTTTTAAGTACATTTGAGGATATATTGAACTGAAATTCTTTTGAAATTCTTTTGAAATTCTTTTTCACCAAGTATTTGATGTGTGTAGATATAGAAAAATATATATGCTGTACATCGTTTGTCAATACTTTTTTTTTATCATTTACTGTAACATGTTAGGTATAAGTAAATTACATATTTACCACTACTGTCTCAGTTATCCAGTGGAAGATTAGTTAGAGCTAGAATTAGTAAACTAGTGACTTTGAGAGTTTACTTGTTTCGATATTTTATGTATATATGTTATCTATTTTGCGATTTTTAATGCAGTACAGTGACAGTAATAGTAATAACAATAACAGTCACCATTACCATGTTACTCTTAAAACTACATTTATTATACCATATATTATAGGGTGCACGTCCATTAATTACGTAAGGACGTTTTTCTGAATTTCACATTCCTTCCTCCCCTTTCGTAAGGATTTCTAAGATTTTACATTTATTTATTTACTTACATAAGATTTTTTTTATATTAATATGTATTTAATATTAGTATAATATCAGTGCATTAAAATAAAGAATTCAAAGGGGTTAAACAAATTTTATATTAAGTGAATATAATACCAAAGAATGCAATAAATTAAAAAAAATGTCAATCAACTTAAAAATAATTTAAAGCTTTTAAGTTAAAATCAAATTAATTCGAAATATAATAATTCAAAAGAATATATGTATGTATATATGTAATTTAAAGAAACTCCAGAGAATTTAAAAGCCTTTCAAAATATTCAAAATATTGCAGAAGAATTTTAAGTTTATTTCGAAGAATTCATAATAATTGAAGATGAATGTAAAGGAGTTGAAGTTGAATTCAAATGAATTCAAGATGACTCAAGTGAATGGAAGCTGGTTTTAAAAGAGTTTCAAAAGATTGAAATATTCTGCAAACTTTTCAATGTTCAATTCTTTAGAATTGAGGTTTAATTAAAATTTTGAAATACATTGAATTCACTTGAAATAATCTTAAAATCAATTGAATTCTTTTGAATTCAAGTTAAATTCTTTTTAATTCGCCTCCAATTCTTTGAATTTCCATTAGAATTCTTCTGAACTTATTTGAATATCTTGTCACTCTCCTTTAAATTCAACTCGAATTCTTGTAAATAATGCATATTAAATTGATCTGAAGTACATTTAAATCTACTTGTATCCATTTGAATTCATCTTAAGTAAAGGAAATTTACGCAAAAAAGACTTTATTTACATCCCTTACGTAATCAATGGAAGCTCCCTTATCTATATTGTCTATGATCTATTATCTACTCTATTACACCACTACTTTATTGTATAACTCGCTACCACTAAATTACAAGGCACATTTTCAGTGATTTTCAATTAATTGAGAACCAGCATTATTTCTTGCAGATTCTCCTTTTCAGTCTCGTAGTGATTTATTCTATAGTATGCAACCTACCAACGCTGTACATTTAACATAGTGATTATTTTTCTAAGATATATAGAGATGGAAAGATCTGTTGAGTGACACCCTTTTATCAACACTAGCCGCTCTCTTCTATTGTCGATGGGACTGACTTTTTTAGAGTTCCTAAAACCTCTAAAGCACAATGTTATGAGTGTTGCTTTGTCTTGACCGCGTGGGAAAGGGAATACATTGCGATTTGCTGGATATATTAAGTATACCTTTTTCACGTGACGATTAGTCGCTTGAAATTAACTTCAATAACTTTCTTGTTATTTACGATTGGCCACTTCCTGATTATCAGTGGAAAAAAATTCAGCGCATTTTAATAGTGTATTTTATTTATTGAGTTTGAGATGCATGATCTCAATGATTAGTTGATTATAACTACGGACACTCGAAAAGATGATTCTCTTGCTTCCAATAATATGTAATATAAATCCAACTCTTCCCTATAATACGCAATCGCTTGCTTAACCTCTTGAAATATTCCAAGCTTTTAAATGTTCGGTGTTAGTACTGAAAAATCAGGTTTTGGCCGCCAAATACTTTTATTCAGCAGGTTTTAAGGAAGTACACGTGGATGCTGATTTAATTCACACTTGACTCTGATGCTGTCCTTTATTTTCACTTCATATGCATTTTAATATCTATTATTATTATTATTATTATTATTTTTGTAATGATCCTTTTAATTTGCCAATACAAAAGGGGTTCTTTTTTAAACGCTTTCTAATTGTCGATGGATGTTAGGTACCGGCCATCTCGCTAGCCTACGAGGCACCGGAGTCGGATATTATGAAACGACAGCCACGCGATCCTTACACAGACAATCTTGTCAATCGAAGGTGGGTCTCTCGACTGCCCATCGAAATCACTTAGCTATCCTGCACCTCATCTGGAAAAATTCAAATTCATTAATCCACTCATTTGATGCACGAGATTCAACATAAAAACTATTTTTCTCAAGTGTTGCAATCTCTCTTATCAACCTGTTTCTGAACATTTACAAAATTTGATTTCATTCCAGTTAATAGAATCAAGGCTTCATTATCCGAGAATAATAGCATAAGATTGGTCTCCTTTCAATATCGAAAAAATAAATTAGCACATTTCCAAAAGTTGTTATCAAAAAGTTCAATTACAAATTTCCGGAAATTTCGCCTAACATACAATAATTTTGTCAATAATTTCTCCAATAATTCCCTTACAATTTACTAAATTTTTTACGTCATTTTATTAATTATACCAGAAATTTAAAGTAACTTACCATAAATTATTCAAAATTTACATGTGGGAATTTATGAAAATGTTATATCATTTATTATTCTTTTACCAGGAATTTACAGTAATTTGTGATAATTTACTTTACTACTTTATACATTAAAAAAATGTCCAGCAATTTATGCAACTTATTTTAAATTAAAACAACATTAAGAAATCTCAATATTTTACAGTTTCAAGTCAAAATTGATCACAAAGATAAGATCAAGAGAGAATCATTAAAAATTCTTGAATTTACTATTTACAATTTATCAATTTTAAGTTTCAAACTTAATGCGCTTGTATATGGTAATTCAACCGTTTTTTAAATTCAGGTGGAAATTGAAATTGAAAGTCAAAATCATTTATTAATTTTTGGGTTTAAGCATTTGAAATTTAGAATTTTATAGTTTTTTATTAAATTTCACATTACGAATATTTAAATTTCATTAATTACATTTTTATTCGCAAACTTGAAATTTCCAAAATTTGCATTTATTCGGGAATATTCATTTTTGGAAATTATTTTTTCGGGAAAAAAATGTGTTTCTTAATTTTGAAAGCGATCGATTTAACAAATTTTTTAATTTCAAATAATTTTGATATTTTCACAATAAGAAATTCAATTTCAAATCCTATCAATCTTAAGTTGTCCTGCTATTTAAACTGTCAGTCAAACATTTTTTCATTTTTAACGTCTTCAATTTAAATTTCTTAAAAAATTGTTTAATCCAACCGATTTCAATTTGAAAATTTAAAACGCGGTTAAAATTAATTCAGCTTTGAAAATTAGAAGTTTTTAAGTTTAATGAATTGGAAAAGATTTGCAAGCCTGGAATACTTGGATGCTGCACTTGTTCTCTAATTCTCTAATGAAAAAATGCATTTTAAAAAAGCGATACAGTTGAAAATAATTGATGAAGAGAGACTTAAATGCTTTGGGAAAATGAAACGTTAACTGGGCAGAAGAGTAAGATTCACTAAAATTGGTGGAAGCAATTTTTCGGCTTCGCATCACGTGATTCGGTTAATAGTAAATCATTTTGGATTTAAGTTTTAGCTTACAAACGCGGAGTATATTTTTTTTTCAAGAAACATTCATATTCCTGCACTTCTGTCTTAAGAATTTTCATATATGGTATATATATATATATATATATATGTGTGTTTGTGTGTGTGTTGCTGACTCAGGCTTTTGTGTTGCAATTTATTCATTCTAGTTTGCATGTACGAAATGTTATTATAGTATTTGTTTGATCAGAATTTTTCCAATAAGACTAATTGATGTGAAAGCTCGAAGAAAATAACTATGAAAAGAATCTCTTAGGAAACTCGGAAAGTTACAATTTGAGAAATTTGTTTGAATTCGATGTAGCTTACACAAGTCTTTTAGATGTATTTCGCAATAACACGTATGGGTGTATATCACTGGTCTTAAAGATTAGAGCGATACTCATTTTATACTCACTCGATTGACGCCAGATTTTTTTTAGGATTGAGTGATTCATCTACCGCACAGCAAATCACCGTTTAGGGTTTCAGATATACATACATATTGAGAATGCTGAATGCTTACTTAATACAAGGGAATATATTCAAGTATCCGGATGGAAGAGTGAATATTATGAAAATACATACACACTTGAATATATTCCGTTGTTAGAACTTCTTTGTTACAATTAGAAACTCTTCCTAAGTTTGGATGTAGGTGCACTAAACTATTAATTAAGATCATTGATGATTAACCTCAATGAAATGTTTTATCCGTTTAGCCTTATTAGCTCTTTCTCAGTATGTGGACTGAATTAAGATAAAAAATATGAACCACAAGTTTTTTTTCAATTAAAAAAGCATGCCCATTGCACAGCACCTTAGTCGTCTATTCGCAAGATTTCAGCATTTTTTAGATTCAAGAGTAAAGACGTTGTCTAAGGGCATGCTCTACGGAGAGCATATGAGATTCAAATATGGCTCTACGCCATATTTAAAAATTAAACTTAAAAGAATGCGGAAATAAATTAGGAAATGGTATATAAGTGTAAATAGTTACTGTATGTGAAGGCACAGAGTTGAGAGAGTAAAAAAATTTTTTTTAAACTAATAATATAATTTCGAGCGTGAT
>JAUESI010000026.1:4347009-4363259 GCA_032275145.1 Synergus laeviventris | reverse complement strand
TTTGTCTTTCAGAGCGAGGTAGAGTCAAAATATTAATTAAATTTGGTTTTTCAGAAAATCCAGTTTTTTCCCTTTCTCTCAGAAACAGTAAAAGATACAAATTTTTTGTAAGAAGATAAAAGATGTGCCATGAAATTTCCTACAAAGTTATATGTTTCAAAAATTTAATTTTTAAAGTTGATTTTAAAGACAACAAGGGCCAAAATTTTTGCGTTGCAAACCGAGTATAACTTGCACAGCGTGGCAATTGGCAAACTGCGTCGCGTAGGGCGTAGGCGTAGGCGTTCGCGTCGCAGCGTGCCTAACTGCCTAGGCAATCGTGAACTGAACCCATAACCTGGGCCAGAAGATGGTTCTGTCCTTTCTATCATATTACCAGGTTATAGGTTCAGTTCAAGATTTTGCTCAGGCCTTTTCACATCGGTTTTCCGTGCGCATTGTGGCATATTTCACACGGCGTGTATAATATTATGCAACTATGCCTCAATCGTTACACAATGTACTATTTTGTATTACTCATACTTAAAAAGGATGAGTTTCTTACAACCGTGGTATAAGGCGAAGTTCGAACTATTTTTGCAAGACTTTCTAAGTCTGATGCTTAAAATGAATGAATTTTGTACCAGTATACCAATAACTGAAACCTGCTACAAAAGCATGGCTAGTGTTGTTACTATTATCTGCTATTCTTACTTCCCCGAGTACGATGAATGCACAATAAATCCCAAAGTATGAAAAACATTGCAAACAATTGACTACCTGATCCAAATGGATAAAAACTGCTCAAAAGAATTCAACATAATTGTGAAAATATCCAGGTAAATACAAAAGAATTTGGAGTAACTCCAATTGAATTCAATGGAATTCAAAAGAACTGAAAATAAATAAAAAGAATTGAAAAGAAAATTTAAGGTCAATTAAATACAATTCAAAAAAATTGGAATTTATAATTAAAAATAGGCAGTGTCTAATTGTACCTAATTGGACTAATTAGGTACAATTAGACAATTAGGTACTCTAATTGAACTAAAAAGAATTCAAAATAAATTATTCTGATTGAAAAGAATTGAAAAGAATTTTTTTTTAATGGAAAATATTCTAAGAATCCATGAAATCGAGCCTAATTTAAAATATTCCAAAGGCACATAACTGAATCGAGTGTGAATTTATACTAATGTATATGCATTTAGGATTTAATTCAAACGGAACTTTAGTTATTTATTATGATAAACCTTTTCACAAAATCTCCATATTAATATCTACTTTCGAATATTAAATTGAAGCTTATAAAAGTAAATAAAGGTAACTGAAAAATATTTCGAAGGGACCGGATGCAATTTTGAAATCGAATTTATGTAGCAAACCTGGTTTTCAATTATTTACAACCTTTTTATCATTCTTTAAAAAAAAACACATTAATTGAGATTTATTTTATAGTAAATTCTATAAAAATTAATAAGGAAGAATAATTATTAAAACTAGCTTAAGGGTGTTGGATACAAGATCTAATTCCAAAATTAAATCTCCCCATTTTAGCAATCTTTAATAATTCATTGTACAAGTAAGACACACATCGGTTGATAGCTCAAACATATTTTTAAACATAATATGCACTTTTTGTAAGCTATTTTAAATCAAATTCGTTAAAATTCATTTAATAGGGTGAGATAAATGTTTTCGTCTCTGCTTTATACTTATAGCATTCATGATGTCTGTTTAGATGTATATTTTTTAATAATTTAATTTGCAATTATACCCATATTCAAAATACATATACCATATATGGTATATATTCACATATTGTTCAATCGTTAATATTTTGTTTTGCCCCGATTTGTAATTCTATTTCAAATTAGACAACATTCTTCTAAAAAAATTCGCTGTTTTTAATCGATTAATGCAAAATAGATTTATTTTATAAAATTTTGCCTTCAATTGCCTTAAATGACACTAATTATTTGTTTTTAAAATTAATTTGCACCACGTTTAAAGGTTTATAAACATTCACTAAAACAACATATTTTACAGTACATCAAATTTAATCACAAAATATGTAATTCCCTTGAAGAAAACCTTATTAAGTGTGATTTAATAATATTTGGATGTCATTATTTTGAAAATTTACTGTTAAATAATAAGTTTTTTAATTATTTACCAGATTAGGCCGATTTAGACAAGTTTATGGATAAATTGGCAAAATCGCAGACTGTTATTTTTCGATATTTTTTGTTCATTTTACAATTTCCTACTCAATTTGGAATATTTTAAATATAGAATAAATACTAGAGTAGTGTTTGTCACATTTCTTTATCTCAAATAAGGTAATAAATATATAAAATCAATAATCATATTTACACTAAGTGGGCCACTTTACCCTTATTTCCTTCCCTAGTTTTTAAATAGAGTTAGGGCTACAAAGTCAAAAGGTACTTAATATTAATATTTCTTGAGTTATATGAGATAATTAATTGTTTAAATCAGAATTTGAAACGAACAGATTTAAAAATGCCTCTTACATTTCTTTCTTGACTTTCTTAAAACTTTTATCTATTATTTTCAACAGACATACAGAGATCGCAAGACGCTGGAATTCACCTGTCATACAGCGTTCTTCGTATCTATTGTGATAGTGCAGTGGGCTGATCTGATCGTCTGTAAAACAAGACGAAACTCCATCATTCATCAAGGAATGAGAAATTGGGCTCTTAACTTTGGGTTGATTTTCGAAACAGCACTTGCTGCCTTCCTAAGTTATACACCTGGCATGGACAAGGGTCTTCGCATGTTCCCACTTAAGTAAGATATCAATATATCAATATATCAATATATATATATGTATATATATATTATTTATATTATATATATGGTATATATATTCCAAGTGCTATACTACTATATATGAGGGATTTTTTCTCAAGTGCACCCACTTTCGAAACCGATGTCATCCTATCGGGCTCAAACTTGGACAAAGTTTAGTCCTATTGGGTAGTAGTTATCACACCAAATTTGAATGAGATCGGTCAAAAACTTGTCGAGTGGGGGGGGGGGGTGAAAGTTTTGGAATTTTCGTGAATATTACGTATGTCGTCGATTTTTAACTTTTGTAATAGCAATGAAAAAAATTTTATCTAATACATTTTCGATAGTTTTTCACGCTCTTTCGATTAGTCTTATGAATTTTTTTCAAAAATTAATATTTGAATTTTTTTCAAAAATCGATATATTTTTTTTTGTCTTAGAAGAAAGCTCAGGTTTTTTCCTATAAGACTATGCAGATTAGAAAGTGGGCCTCAAATTTTTAATAATGAAAATAAGCGTTAAGTACTTAGATACGCGCATGACGCTGGCGCTGAAGCCCCGCAGTGCGCCGTGATGCCTTTTACGAAAAGTAATAATATATATGATAGTATTTTTGATCGCTCTCTGCATTTGACAAGGTTGACACTACCATTATTTAAATGCCTGCATTACGTTCACTGACGAATTTTTAAAAAATTTTGAATTTTATGGATTGGGTAAAATTAAAGCTCGGAGATATTTTTATGCTAATGTCTGGTCTTCTATCTGGGAGACTTCAATTGTAGAAATTTCCCTCAGCCACGGAATGCGACTACTTCCCAAAAGAGAAGAAACACAAAGTAGAAAACAAAGTGAAAAAAACTGGCACTAAAAAAACGAAAGGCGGAAAGAAAGGCAGATAGAAGACCAGACATTAGCATAAAAAATCTCCGAGCTTTAATTTTACCCAATCCATAAAACCACTTTTTTGACCGGATCTCTATTAAATAATTTGATTTTCTAAAAATCAAAATTTTTTCAAAATTCGTCTGTAAACGTAATGCAGGCATTAAATAATGATAGTCTCAACCCTGTAAAATGCAGAGAGCGATCAAATATACTATCATATATTATTACTTTTCGTAAAAACAATACAGTAAAGGCATCACGGCGCACCACGGGGATTGAGCGCCAGCTTCCTGCGCGTACCGCAGTACTTAACGCTTATTTTCATAAATTAAAAACTTGAAGTTCACTGTCTAATCTGGATAGTCTTATATGAAAAAACCTAAGCTTTCTTTTAAGACGAAAAAAAAAAAAGTCGTTTTTGACAAAGAGTCAAATTTATTTTTGACTCTGAACTCGAGAAGTTTTTGACTAATCTCATTCAAATTTGGCGTGATAACTACTACCCAATAGGACTAAATTTTGTGCAAGTTTGAGCGCGATCGGATAAGATCGGTTTCAAAAGTGCGTACACTTGAGAAAAAATCCCCTATAAACATAAAATATGAACCTGTACCTTAATCTGTCCCATATGATTTCAGATTTGTCTGGTGGTTACCTGCTATTCCATTCATGATCGCTATTTTTATCTATGATGAAACGAGACGATTCTACATTCGTCGAAATCCTGGCGGCTGGTTAGAACAAGAAACTTATTATTAGACGCTTCATTGCAACGAGATAGAGAAGAAGAAGCAGCGACAGAAAAGAGAAAGCATACCCACGCAGAAACACATCCAACAAGAAATCACTCATAAACTGATCAAGAAAAATCATTCACAAAAGATGAAAACAAATATATATACACAATTTACACAGGGCGTGCTATTAGGTCTATCCTCTTTGCGAAATAGGCTTGACAACACTGATCATTATCATAACCGATTCGCTTGGCTTCCGATTTTTCACATCGAACAAACCGTCGACAACGACGAAGACGTTGCCAGGAGTGTTTTACGTGGGCATCGATAGAGCGTTGTCTCTAAGACTATCACTCGTCATTCCTGCTCTACTTGCTCGGACTCGGAAATCCTAAATTCTTGATCCCTGATCTTCGATCATTGTTCACAAAGGACATTCAAACTATATTTTCATCTGAAATAAAGGGTCTGCACCACAAGGGACGGAATGACGATGCCATGAGTAAACGATTGCGTGGGATAAAATCTAAGAAAGGCCTAATGAATCCAGAAAAGCTCAGAGCTCGTTGATTCTAAAGATAACGAAAATAAGGAAGATAAGACTCGACAGGGAAAAGAAATTCAAGAGGATTGCCTGAACGTCTTGTGATATCGAGAAGTTTCATCTCTCAACTTTCTCTCTCATCATTAGTCAAAGGACAGCACGCTCTAGTTGTTGGAGATTAAAAAGAGGATATATGACCCAAGATGCTAGAGAAATTTTTTGAATAGTAGGCTCTGCGAATAGAGCGAGGCATTCACCGACGCGATAACAACTCGTTCGTCTCGTAAATATACCATGAATCTTCATAAAAGTCTATAAATTATTTACTAACGAAAAAAAAAACAGTACACTAGATTGGCACGCCCTAGTTGAAGGGAGAAAAAGAAATTATAATAAAATAACTAATGAAATAAAAACACGCGTTCGCAGTATTCATTATTATTATAAAAGAAATAATATCGTTCGGTTTCAATCTTATTCCGAGTAGATATCAACAGATTGCGTATAATCAGTAGTTTGAATCTTGGAGAAAATCCACAGAATGCGAAACACACTGAAACGAGGCAAATAGTATAAATACTAGAAAATCAGTACCAGCTACAGGAGGTTTCAAATTAAACTAAAACGCGGACGACGCGTTAATCTTAGGATCAAAGTAAATCGCGACAAAAAAAAACACTAGGAAGGGGGATGGGGGGAAAAAAGAGGAAAACTGTTATTGATTCAACCCTAATAAAGTATAATGAGAATAGGGAGCGAGAGAATTTGTAGGAACAGATGGAACGTTCCAGATGGTCCTAGATGATTCTAAAAGAAGAGAGAGGAAAAAGTAAAAATTCATTCTTACGTAGGTGATCTAAATAAAAAATGAAAAAACAGTAAAGATAAAAACATCCATTCTGTTAGTTTTTCATAGGTTGTAAAAAGCCAGCGGGACAAGCTCGCTACTGAAAAACCATTCAACCCCGAAACGCCGAACGCCCTGTTCGCATCCATGGTATCGTGTCGAATAACGTTCTTTACAAAGGTAACTTAAATGCCTGCCATGCGATTTTTGTGACCGGAGACAAACCGGGGCCAACAGAAAATACATATAAAATATCTTTTATTGGAAATCGGACTTTCAGCCGCAGCTTATCGCTCTGCTTGGTTCGATAATGTCATTATCTACGCGGTCTAGGGTTGAAATCCATTTCCAAATCGAATCTTACATAGATACGTAACACATTCTCACGCTCACGTCTCGGCCCGGAAACTCAGGCCCGAAACCTACCTAAAGTGTTCATATATTCGACCTACCCCCGATCCGTTTTCGAGGGATCGTACACGCGTTATACAATGCACGTTCTTCCGTCGTCAGTTTCCTTGGTACGCCCGATAGAAAAGAGGAAGGAAACTGAGAAGAAGGCAACTCAGCTCTTTTGATAATTTCCTGTCTCGTGCAAACCTCCCGCCGTCAAGGAAAAAAAACACAATATTAGGAAAAACTAGCGAGATTTATGGGATGCGCCGAATGCAGAGATTGGAACATCTAACACTGAAATGAATGACCATAATTTCGAGTACTCGAGTTTATAGTGTACACGCAAAGGTAAATGATTCGTTGCATGGTAGTGGTTGAAAAAATTGTAGTTGTTTTATGAGTTACAAGAATTATTCTAGTTAATTTCAGCTGCTGCATTGAAAATGACTCATTTTTACTTTTGTGTATTTTTACGCGCGGAACTTGGAGCCAAAAAAAATTATTATTTGTACAAGATTTTTGAATGATGTATTTCGATAAAAACTTAAGTTATAATGCCATTACGTGTTGAGTGTTTTGATTGTTGAATAATTCAACTCATTCAGCAGTAAAGTTCGTTAGAGAAGGGCAAATTAAGGTCCGGCATTGAGTTTAGTAAACGTTCGCGAGAAAGATGAAAGATCCACGGTTGTCGACAGGGTGTTCCGTGTCAAGGGACGTAGGAGCCCAAATAAAATGCTTTGCCATCGTGCGCCGCCTCTCATTTTAGGCTAATAATTTAAATAATAATAATATTATAATAATTATTATAATGATAATATAATACATGTTAAATTAAGATATTATTAGATGTAATTATTATATATGGTTTAGTTTAGCTCGTGTTGTTGAAGAAAAAAAAGCAAAGTAAGTATAAGCAAAAAAAAAATATTAAAAAAATTATAACAATGAAGAAGATGCGAGAATATCTTGGTCAAAGACCAGAAAATCTGTGGCGAACTGAACAGTACGAGACGTGCTTTTATCATCTTTTCTTCTCGAATCGTGTCCTCGTAATTTCGTTTCTTAGTATTCTTCGTTGACCAGGACACTTGCACTTTTTGTTTTACATCAAGTACATTATGTTTGCATTTTAGAATGATTCCAGTTTGAAAAACGGAAGATTTTTTTGTGTAGGGTACGGGCCTACGAGGAAAAGAAATAGAGAGAAAGGAAGCATGAATGGCAGATCGAAAGGTGAGAGAATGAGTTTCTTGCAAATTAAGAAAATTCGAACGAAAAAAGATAGAAATTAACCAAAAATATCGGTTAATCGTTAGCGAATTTTTAACCGCTGCCGCTGCGTGTTAGCATCAAGAAAATTCGAATAAAAATGTAGAACGTCATACCTGCACAGTCCGCCACACATGATAAAATCATTGAATAATAATGAGAAAAATTGAATATGGGTTGATTATATTGTAAATATTTTAAATAATTGAAGACGGACAGCCAGACTGTGCATGACTTGTGACTCGATAGTGAACTCTCTGTCCGATTCATTGACGAGAGATCGCCCTCGATGCTTGAGTCTCTACAGTTTTTGTGTTTTTGTTTAGCAGCACATGTACTACACACCGTTACACGCGAGCATATTAAATACATGTCAAACGCAGCTACACATCCACCTACACATTGCTCTTATCTACTATCTTATACCTTCAGATTGACAATTCCTTTCATATGATTATGTGTAAGTTATGTTTTCACACGCGAATACATTAAGGAACAAACGAGAGACATTGTCCAACCCAAGTGTCATTACTTTTGATGTTAAATAAAAAATACATAATTAATACAGACAAATTTTTCTTTCATATTAACCTGTACAGTGCATACCCTGCGGGTAGTTCGCACCTAATAGGCCAGTCAGTAGAGAAAAAAATCTCATATTAAATGTAATATTTTTCAAACTTGGCAGTTACATAAAACGTACTTTCTAATGAACCATGTGTATTGTCAACACCCTAAGAGGTCGGCATTCGGCAACATGTATATTAAATAAAAAAATTTTGTTAAATAAAGCGCTCGAAAAACATGTATATTTCTGCAAATGCAATAGTACATGGAACATAGTTCTCTAATACGATATTTAAATTTGCTACTAATTTGAAGGTCCGGAACATGCTTATTTATGGATAATTTAAAGTTTTGTTAATAACTTTGAGGAAAAAATTATAATAAAGTTGCAAACCTCCTTAATGATTTAAATTATTGCTTAGAACTCAACACACGATTTGCAACCTCATTGTTTAAAAGGTACATGCAGTTCTTTATATTTGTTACTTCTCGATTTTTTTTGTTAAGCTCAGTGAAAAAAAATCTAATAGTTTTTCAAAGTGGTTTCATTTGTTTAATGTAATACTACGTATGTAGTGTTCAGTTTGCAACCCAATAAGTGATGGGGAACTTATTAATATTTCAAATATAAACACTTTTAGTCATTTTATTTTTGTTCATTAAAAAAAATGTGATAAAGGTTCAAATTAGGGTGTGATTAAAAAATGCCAATTTAAAACAGGGTTAAAAATTGCAACCCATTTGAAGATCGGGAGCGTATCGAAATGGCAAATTTTCTGTATTTTTATTATTGACTTTTTTATTCATTCAAAAAATATAATATTTCTTCGAGTTAACAGCAATCAAATTTGACTTTAGGTAATTTATAATTAATAATTTCAAACCTCTCAAAAAACATGTTTTTCTTGGTGGTTTTTGGCCAGTAGGGAGGAAATGTCTTGAAATATCCGCTCCTAACGTTTTCTTTATTTTCAAGCATGATTTTTATAAATTATATAACATATAGAAATGTATAATTATACGGTATAATTAAATAATTATACAGTAAGTACAAATAAATATCATTCTCTCGTACTATAAGCTATATATAATTTAAATTCACTTCTCTAAGTATAATCCTAGAAAAAGCAAGAAATAGGAAAAATGATTATATTATCGCAATTTTTGCGCAATTTCATAAAACCGTAGTAACTCTAAAATATGATTTGAAATTTTTTATTTATAAATTAAAGTCAAATTTGATTGCTGCTAACTCGAAGAAATATTATATTTTTTGAATGAATAAAAAAGTCAATATTAAAAATACAGAAAATTTGCCATTTCCATACGATCCCGATCTTCAAATGGGTTGCAATTTTTAACCCTGTTTTAAATTGGCATTTTTTAATCACACCCTAATTTGAACCTTTATCACATTTTTTTTAATAAACAAAAATAAAATGATTAAAAGTGATTATATTTGAAATATTAATAACTTAATAAGTTCCCCATCACTTATTAGGTTGCAAACTGAATACTACATATACGTAGCATTACATTAAACAAATGCAACCACTTTGAAAAACTATTAGATTTTTTTTCACTGAGCCTAACTTAACAAAAAACTCGAGAATCAACAAATATAAAGAACTACTTGTACCTTATAAACAATGAGGTTGCAAATCGTGTGTTTAGTTCTAAACAATAATTTAACTCATTATGGAGGTTTGAAACTTTATTACAATTTTTTCCTCAAAGTTATTAACAAAACTTTAATTAATCCATAAATAAGCATTTTTCGGACCTTCAAATTATGTAGTAGAAAATTTAAATTTCGTATTAGAGAACTAAGTTCTATGTACTATTTGCATTTGCAGAATTATGCATTTTTTTCGAGCGCTTTATTTAATAAAATGTCTTTTTTTTAAATATACATGTTCCCAATCTCTGACGGTGTTGAAAATCCACACGGTTCATTAAAAAAGTACGTTTTATATAACTGCAAAGTTTTAAAAATATTACATTTAATGTCAAATTTTGCCTTCAATTCAGCCCTGCTGACTGGTATTTAAAATTTGTTTTAAATGTAATACACGAATTCACTGATTTAAATTAATTTTAATATATTGATTTTAATTCTTGAAAAATACTTACCTTGGCAACAAGATCCTGCAATTAATTCCTTTTTGTATCCCCTAGATTTTAAAACATCTTTTTTCTCTTGATGTATTATTTTTTCAAAATTGAAAGAGTTTCAAGATTATAAATAAAAGATTTTAAGAAGCAGGTCATATACTCTACATATCCCAGATAGCAAGCGTGCAGGACACTCGGTGCGTACAGGGTGCGGGGTACATGAATCGCACTTTTTGAGGGGCACGTATGTGCGAGGCACATATGCATTGCACTTTGTGATGAGCATGACATGCGGCGCATATGCCCCGCATCTCGTGATAGGCATTATTTTTACAATAATGCATAATATGCTTTATTGAGAAGCGTTAAATTAAATGTTAAATTCATGATTGTAAAATTTGAACTGGTTCATTATATATTATATATATATTGATCGCTTTTTGTCTTCTAAGTGCTTCTGGGCTCTTCGATCGATTTGCTGATCGTTTGTTTTACGCGGTACACTATCCTGTATAAAATATTATTTAGTTTTTAGAATTGTGCCGCATCTCAGTTCTTTATCTTCATCCATTATAATAGGGTTCATTCGACTGTGCTCAGAGAGAACTCAGAGAAGTATAATTCATCGTGCAGTAATCAGTATATGTTATATGCGGTAAGTTAAAAATTTACAAACATTATTATAATCTCACAATTATAATCTATAATATTATATAATAACACTTTTCGTCTCCTCTAGTCCTAAAAGATCAATTAAATTAAGATTTAGAAAATCAATTAAGATCGATATTCAATAAAAGTTTATTTTTACTCATTGTAAGTTTTAAGTATTTTGCTTGAAGTATAAGGAATGTTATGAAAATATGTATTTTATAATTTAATTGAGATTTTTTTCCGGGAAAGCGACGTAAAAAATCAAATCAAAATTAAATCAAATCCTAACAAATATATTTTATTATTATATCCCTACATTTTAATTTAAGACCATTGAAGAATTAATTATTAATTAATTTATTATTAATTTTTCGACTACATATTTAATGATTTTGTAGTTAAATAAGAATTAATTATTTAATGGATTGATCCATATTATTTACTAGCCCAATTAATAATTGGCAAAATAAATCTTAAATACAAACAAAAATAAATGCTACTTACAACAGGCTTAAAAAAGTAAAAACTGAATGAATCTTTAAGAAATGTTTGATATCAAATTAATCAGTAGTGTATAAACATTCTTAAAATTTTATTAGATTTCCAATTTAATAATTTTTTTAAGAACGCTAATTTAGCAATAGCGCGTCAGATTGCCCAAGAATTTCCGGTTGTCTTCGAAAAATAAGAGTCCACTCGTCCACTGCAGTTTTATTCTTGAGAAATGAAAACAGAAAATTTCGTGAGCTACTGTCGGAAGAGGAGTGAAAAAAAATTCACGAGAAGAAAAATGTTGCTTTCTGCAAGTCCTATAAGATTTGTTATAACAACTTTTTGAAGCTTCTTTAAAAATCAAAAATTCAAATTTTGAACCAAATAATGCGAGATACATACAGAGAAAATATTAATAAACAGTATTATTGCTTTAAAAAGATCTACAAATTCTTCCTTGCCCATTTTCTGATAGGATAAGTATTTTTCATTTTAATCGTGAAAATTATTTCTAACAAATCTGTTTAATTATATAATCAATAGAATGGTATAGAAATGTATACAGAAAATCTAACGCGAAGCGCGTGTATCGCGATGAGAATTAAAACCTGAATTTCTATCCTCACTATTAAAATGAAATTCAAATATAATAATTTGTGTAAGAAGAATATGAATCTCTCCGCAAAGCAAACAGATTTATTTTGTGTGTATATTTTAGAAAAATCTATTATTGACCATTAAAAAAAAATTTGTAATGAAAACATTTTTAAAGATAAAGTTTTTCACGAAGTTAATTTTTGGATTCACAGGAAAAAGAAATTTTATGATTTTTAAAAACATTTTTCTTATAAATGGTAAAATTTAGTATATGTTCCTTATATGAGTGCCAACATTGATTCTGCTATACTAGGTGCCCAATAAAGGTTATTCATGTCTATTATACTGAGAAGAAAAATCATATCACGCGCTTATTAAAGCTCACTCGACTTTAAATACATAATTAATTATGTAATAAAAAACACCTAACGGTGCACCCTGAAATTTTTAGGAGATATTCTCGAAACTATAACCAATTCTTTCACTTGAAAATAAAATTGTAAGAGGTTCATTTTCCAGAAATGCTATTTATTTGAAATAATTGCATATTTCGTATATAAAAAAAGAATAATTTTTGTATTCGTCACTATATACAAAGTGTATAGGTAATCTTTAACTTTACCTGCAAATTTGATCGTTTTATCAGATCTATTACCTGGATCGTTCATAAATCAACCCTCGCCAGGCAAAACTCATCCGAATCAAGGTCCAACAATGAAGACAAAATTTTTAAAGATTTATTGAAGTAGTGTTTTTCACTTTCATTTTCTCTTTCATTTTTTTTTCGTTTTCCACTGTTTGATTTTCAATTTTTTTGAATATACGTGAATATAAATTTTTCTGTGTTAAACGTCACTGAAGAATATTATATGCTGATCCGACGCGTATTTATTTTTTATAAGGTACCTGCGGGTAATAAGGCCTAGCTAAGGGAGATTTAAAATAAAATCTAAAATATTCCATTTCATTATCAAAATGTATAGCTAATCTTTATTTTAATACATTTTCTATAGAATATAATGAAATAATGGTAATTCTTACCATAAACAAACACAAAATTAAACTTTTACAAAAACCATACCAATAGGCCTTATTATACTACGGTAGGGTAATAAGGCCTACTGGTTAAACATGTTGGAATAGTTAAACTATACTTAATAAAATATATGTTAAGGATCAATTATCACTGAAGTTTACCAACAATACTTTTTAAACATCAGAACACAGATTGCTATGTTTAACAGCACTTAAAAGTATCAGTATTATCAACTGTTAAACCGACGCACACCTCATGATACCATTTGCTGCACTTAATGCATTGCCTCATATCAGCTATCTCATCTTCTTCACATCCAGCTCTTTTGCTGGTAAAAATTCGCTTTAATTTGATTCTGTTCATAAAATTTAAAAACTAAGTGACGAAGTATCCCAGGTGTCACAGGCAGTCCTATTTCAGCGAATCTGGTTATTCTTTGTACAAGAACAGCTTCCTGATCTTTACTCAGCAGGGCTTTTCGACCAAGGGATTTTGTCAAATTTCCACTTTTAAGATGATTTCTGATGGTTCTTCGTGGAACTTTGTATCTTTTTGCAGCTTCATGTGAACTCAAAGTTCCTCTTTCTACTGCTCTGACAGCTGATATGAGGTCCTTTTCTGACCACACCGCTCGTTTAGGAGGCATCAGGTTCACACAAGTCACCAAAAAGGAGTAATAAATCAATAATTTACCTATTTATGACAATAATTATAAAAATTGGTACCAAAAATAACCCTAAATAATAATGATATCAATAATAATTAGACTTTAATAAAGTGTAACATTATAAAATTCACAAATGTCAACATAGACAGTAGGAGGGTAATAAGGCCTATGCTTAAATTTGGTAGGCCTTATTAACCTCCAACCGTGTTCATCAGATAAAACAAAATAACAAATACTAGGGTCATGATACGTAATTTATACTTCTGCAATCATTAAAGTAGATATTTATGAATATTAAAACGATAATTTAAAATTATTAAGTCTAAAATTATAAAAAATGCTTACCATTTACTGAAATCTCTTTTTATAATTTGTGCTGCGCAGTGACGACTTACGACAGATGATTATTTCTGTCACTTAGGCCTTATTACCCGACAGGCCTTATTACCCGCAGGTACCTTATATCATTTTCATGAAAAACTTTAAAAACATTAGAACCTGAAAACTTAAAAAATAGTGAATAAAAAATTAATACACGAACCGCCTACAATTCGACAGTGAAGTTTAGGACGTCAAAATTAACATCCACTTTTATTTGGAAAAAGTGAAAATAAAAAGATGGAGAACCAAAAAGTTAAAATTTTTTCTCAAATTTTAATTTTAAAAGATCATAAATTTTTCATTTTTCATTTTTCATTGTAAAAAAGTTGTATTTTTTTTAATTATTCAAAAGTTTATATTTGGCTAAGATAGGTTCTAAAACATAATTGATTTGCAGATTTCGATTTGCGCATCAACAATATATATATATATTACAAAATTATTTCATTTTCAACATTCTTAGTATAATTAAACTTTTAGGTATTTCAAAATTTTTTAATTTAATTTGAATGGGTGTGAATTGTCATAAATTGTAACATTGTCATTTTAAGTTTAAATTTTTTTAATTATAAATGTTCTAATTTTTTTATATACTATATTTATTATTTTTCATAGTTTATATTATATACTATAGTAATTTTGAATTAAAACTTTTCATGCGCTTATCTTGAAAATAATTGTTAAAGGAAAAACACTATCAGAAAAAGGCTGAAATTAAGTTCATAATAAAATTGTTTATCTTGAATTACAATTCTTCCTCACAATTTAGTAATTTAAATTTTCAAAGTTTGTAATTTATCAATGGACTTCACTTAAATTCAATCAATGTTATAAGAGTTATAATATAAATTCAGGTTCATGTATTGAATTTACAAAAATTATTTTTCATTCAGAATATTTCTTTTAAAAATTGTATTAATAATAAATATTTTATGAAATAATAAAAATGATTTGCAAGATAAGCGCATTAAAAGTTTTAATTCAAAATCACTATGGATTAAATCATGCAATCAAAACTCTTCTCAATTAGAACATTTATAATTTAAAAAATTAAAAATCAAAATGACAATGTTACAATTTATGATAATTCACAGCCATTCAATTCAAAGTTTAAAATTTTTAAATACCAAAAAGTTTAATTATACTAAGAATGTAGAAAATGAAATAATTTTGTAATATATATATAGGACTTGGTATACTGATTTATATATCAAAGCTGATGTCAGAAAGTAAAAGGTTCCTTGTGTCGAAAAAATCAAATAATCTAATAATAATACATTTATTTAACAATATGAATGACAATTCTTTTTTCATTTTCCGAAATTGAATCAATGACAGATTTATATCAAAAAGCAATAAGAACATATAGCTTGGTTTAATAAAATGGATCAAATAAAATTCCAAATAAAAACAAATTTTTAAACAATTATTATCCGAATTTAATCATGTTTGTTATCAGGAAGCGAACGTGGACATTTGACAATAACGGGAGGGGGGCAGAGTCGAATTTTACACATATAAATTTCCTTATTCTCTAATGAGAATAATAATTTTGAGTACATTAGCAAGTACATACCTGAATTTGTAATCCAGACTCCGCATCTTTCGTCTCTTTTTACAGGAAAACGGTTTAGGGCTACGGTATCCGATTTCACGTTTTTGCACCCTTGATATTGGCAGCGATTGCAGGCCCAGTTGGACGTCATTTTGATTATCTGAAAATTAAAAAACACCCACTCCCCACACACAACACACACACACACCACTCTTTCGATGAATTTCTTTCGATGACTAGAATTTCCTGTTTTGCGTAATTCGCACACTTACGAAAAGCACACAAAACTATTTCAGTTTAATAAAAAAAAACGTTTTAGCAAAAAAATTTCTAATAAAGCAAAGAATGCTTTAAAGCCTAAAATTGCTAAAGATTTCCTCGACTTTTTGCGTTTTCTAAGCACAGTAGTTTCTGGACAACATTCGAAGTCAGAATATACGTTACATATAAGTTGTGTGGAAGGGGAAAAAGATCTGTTGGGTCTTTTGACCTCTGTCTCGCCTCTACTTCTTGCGGAAGCACCGGAGATTTTCCGAGAAATACATCCAAATAAGTTGTGTTGACCGGTTTAAAGGGGGAGGCGTTCGAGGAAGAGACATCTTGGTCTCGAGGATAAATCTTACCATAAACAATCGAAAAACCCAATTTATTCTACAATCATCACTTTATTTTATTTTCTCGTCACAGATATGAAATCAACAAA
>JAUESI010000026.1:4314420-4327255 GCA_032275145.1 Synergus laeviventris | reverse complement strand
TGTCACACTTTTTAACGATCCTGAAGTATCTCAAGAACGTGTGCAGATAAAGCGTTTCTACGCGCTCCATTCATGATTCAATAAACTTAAGTAATGATAGCTCAAAGGTACTTCATTCTATTTTTTTGTGTTTAAAAAATAAACCATTTCTGCAGCACTCATTTTAGGTCAATATTTTTGTTTTTGAGGACCCACCGATCTATCTCGTACCTGTCTACACTATTGTGCACCTTAATTCCCGAAATGGGCCACAGAGGCGCCACTGTACTAATAGCTGGGCCTCCTCTGGGCATGTTTACTCTCAGCTTCTCTCTGCTCGTACATATCGTTATAATTTTTTAAATCACTTCTATCACGGTACGATAGATTTAATTAATTGCCCGTAAGTATGTTCTTAATTTTTTTTAAATCAAAATTTTACGCAATTTTTTATGAGTCAAAATTGGGGTTTTTTGTAACACGCCGATTTGTGAAAAGGGTCAAGTTGCATATATATTTCCTCTAAACTAGATACCTTTTTATAATTTTACTTTTTAGTGCAAAATTCAGCAACACTTTAGCCCGTGAGTGCAGGGATTTTGTTTTCTCTAGCTTAAATAGCATTTCGAATTTACAGAATGCTTTTTCTCTCCGCTGTAAAATTATAAAAATATCCCTTAGCACCTTCTGGGCTGCCATAATGTTAAAATAATATGTGAAGATCAAGTGTTGAAAAGTTTGAATGTATAACTAAGTGAATTTAGAACGTTCTCAATTTTAAATTCAATGGCTTTCAGTTCGATATTATTTAATTTTTAATGTTCTCAATTTGAAATTGCATAATTTTATTGCGTTTTAAGAACTTTCAATTTAAAATTTTACTTTTTTTCTCAGTAGGGGTATACAAGGGACTTAAAACTCCGATTCAGGTCGTGCTTTCTTGAAATTTCATTTCGTGAAAGAAAAAATCGCGCGAGAACGCGAAAGTAAACTTTTATTGAAAGGATCATTTCGTTGAGCTAATTATTTCGTATAAAACAAATTGTCCCCTGGTTTTCCTTTTTAGAAAAAATTTTCTTCCATGAAACGAGATAAAGGAAAATAGCTGAAAAAATAGAATGCGTAGAAAAATACTACACTTCTCTATTTGATAAGATTATTTCACTTTACTTCTGGGTATGTCGCCCGTCCCGCCGGCCCTAGTGACGATTAATTCGTATCGCAAATGGAATTGATTGATTGGCTGACAGTGACATCATAAAGCACTAAGGCGAGCGCCAGCGAAAATGTTTTTTTCTTCATTCCCATTCAAGTCCAGTGAATCATCCAACATCTATTATGCGCTCATATGTAATACATATGTTCACAGTGTATAATATTTGATATATGAATTTGGTATTATTTCCACATGTATATGACGAATTTAATTGGATTCCTTTTATGTATTTCAGTCAGCCGATTACACTGCGAATCAGAATCCTTCAAAATGGATCTTATTTTGGATATCAACAGCTGGCTTTATCCTATGGAATTAGGTGAGAAAGTAATTAGTTTTTCTCTAAAATTCTATACGCATGATATACTAATTACAGAACAGTTTTGTAATTCAAAATAGCTGATGAACTACGTGAGTTTCAGTACGGTTACTTTCAATAATGCATTCTTTGCCAAAAATATTAAAGAATGGCTGTTAAAGATTTTTAAAATTACCTATTGTCTCAAAAGACAAGAAAAAATTCTGTTACCGCTAATATGGTTTCTTTGATTTCTCAAAAATTGATATTTGCAGATATTTTATCTGTATTCCCATATATATATAATGAACATAATCAACTTGTCAAATAAAATTAGTGAAGTTTTTGAAATCACATTTGCCGTCATGTTAACTTGTGATGTGTACAGTGTACACTGTACTCTAGTGCAGCCTGGATTAAGATATTTGTAGCAGCTAGCAAAACCAGTTAACATGAACAATTTTTTGCTCGACTACTATTGCTTCCGTGATCGACCTCGATCTTGCTCCACCATGACCGGTTTAGATGTCACATGGCTTGAACATTTTTATTATGTCAATTTCGTATTGTGATGCAAATGAAAGAATCATACATACAAACGATACAAACTGAACCACGTAACGGATCTTCGGGACTCACATGCGGAAATAAGATTTATTTTACCCGGTAATTGTATATATAATTATATACAGTGCACATATACTGTCTAAAATACAAATACCATTTAGTCAGAATAAATCTTGTCTCTCTAGCCCATTTTTATCGTATAAGCACGAAAGTACTGAAAAATATTAAAACATGGCTCAAATGCCAGCTACACGCACATACACACAAGAGCCTTAATTTAGGTTAGCATATGCATGGTCTCATTTTTGAACAGAATAATGCATGAAAAAAAAATGCATGACAAAAAAACATTAGAATTTCTAAATATTATTATTATAAAAAATTGTAATCTGCACCATATTTCAGACAGAGGAACGATTTTATTGAAAACATTTTTGAAGATTTTCACTCTCTGTCAAACAACATAATCATCGTAGTATGACAGGAGTTCAAAGATTTGATGTTCTACGTCGTAGTATATATCTTTTAGAACCAACTAAGTCATATAACAAAGTGTATTCATTTATCTTCACAGTTTGAGCAAAATTGTGATTCCAGGGAAATAAATTGTTGATTCAAGGTTATTGTTATAATACGAATTATCCTTTAAAAAAAAAGAAACATGGTCTACAAATCTCAATTTAAAAAAATCTTGAACCAGAAAAGTAATGAAATAAAAAAAATTCCCGAGTCTTTATCACGGCTTTCCAAGGTCTGCAGCAACCCCGGTACCAATCGTCTCCTCAAATACTATCAATTTCTGCAAAAGTTAAATGTCTGCTTGCTTAGTCTCCCTCCTGTCGGTAAGTGTGAGGGGCCAAGGCCATGTCATGCTGTAGCAAAGTTGTCTCTGTCCCTCGCTATTTTCCCTGCTTTCCTCCAGTTCTCTCCCTTGACCTCCCAACAAGTCAACCCCTTCAGTATATTGAGCATGAAACCGCCCTCTGATGATTGGTACCGTATGATCGTGTGGGTATATGGACTATATGACTGTAGGCGACCGAATCAAACCGAATGGCCAAATGCCAGTAACAGTGGGACTAGTGGGAGCTGTTTGATCATGCTCATCGGTGCCCCAACTCAATTTGCCCCTATGTTTACAGATTCATATCTCCTCACCGACATTCCCCCACCCTCAAGAAACACTGTTCCACGTGCTACCCCACCGCGGAATCCCCCCCCCCTTCCAAAGTCTCTCTCTCTTTCTACCTCCACCCTCCTCCTATCCACTACTCACCAACCCGTTACCCTCTAAACCGAATGGCGAAGGTTAGTCGGTGGGCTAGGCCGCTGTATTGACGCGCGGCGCTCAGGCTTGCGCGAAATGACGCAACACCTCCGTCCTCTCTCCGAACCCCTTATATCCGCCATTCCGCCCAGTCCTTCTCCATATCGAACGATTCCCGCTCCACGCCAGCAAGTTCAATGCCAAGGTCAAAGCTGGCACGACGAGCTGTCGGCCACCGGAGTCGATCCCGGCCGCGCGCGCTTGCTCGTTCTCGTTGGTCGTTACTCGTTGCTCGTTGCTCTTCTTTCTTATCCTTCACTATTTTAACTGACTTCCACTGTGTTTTCCATGTCTTGTCTTGTCTTGTCTTGTCTTGTTTTACCTTACCTACCTTTCCTATTTCCACAATCCTGAAAATAACATCAGTTCTCTTTTGGTGATTCAGTTTCTTCGTGTACCCCTTTGCCTTTATTGCCAAGTATTTACCATCATCAATTACATCATTTGCCGTAATCATCAATTTGTGGGCCTATTTTTAGAAAAAAAAACTATTTTCATATCCTTTCGTGATTACGTGATTGGTTGGTTGAAGTTTAGTGTTGCTCCTGCTCTCGCGCCCAAGGTCACAGAATATCCGCGCACCTTGTCCTCATTCTCTAATAGTTCAAGTGAATTTTAATACTTTGTGACTACAACATTCAATTTTTAATATCAAATAGATGGAAACTTGATCTTCTAGATGAGTTCCTTGTGTATATAACTTCAGGGTGATTCATTTGTACGAAGATTCGAAATGTAAATGTGCTAATCCGGTATTTTTGTGGGAAAAACAAAATCAAAATCGGAACTTGAAAATGGAGAAAACTGTTTAAAATATTAAAAATGAGATAATTCAAGAGTAATGGAGAATCCAAACATACTGCACACAGATTCCTAAACAATAACTGTGCGCAAAGTTAATAATTTTGACAAATACACAGTGGCGAACTCCAAAATATTCAAAGATTAGCCATTGTACATTTTTTCAAAATTATCAACTTTTCGTATTATCACTTTTTGCAATATGTCAAAAGCTGACAATCCCTAGATGAATATTAGATTTCCATTTTATTTAAGAAAATTTACTACTTTTTAAAGTTTTAATTCTGTTGTTCCCATACACTTTAGTATGCCAAGTCAAATACCACTTTTGTATCATCCAAAACCCTAAAGTAGAAATTTCTGTTTCGTGGTAATTCCGTGTGGTTACACAGAAAAAGTGGATAGTTGTATTGGCATTTCTGACACACATTTTCATAATAAAAGTGACTACCCAGTGGTCACGAAATTTATCAACGTAATTAGAATGTCCTTGAAACGTTTTTCGGACGTAAGATTTTAACATTTAAGGCTCTATTTTGTTATCTTAACTACACTGTTTAAAGAAAGATTTTTCATCTACGACGTATAAAAAAAAAACAATTTATTTCAAGAAGTTGTTAAAATTTCATCTTAAAATTATCGGAGCTACTTCTGAATTCGGATCAATACTTGGACTGAAAGTTTGCTTTGGTTTTTTTTTCACTCAATTCCCACATTTCTTCTTTCTATGTAGTTGTGATAATAATAATGCATCTGCCTTATTCCTTACTTGCGCTGTCAGTGTTCCATATCGACCCACATTCTTATTAAGAATATATTATATTGTAATTTTTCATGCTTCCATTTTGTGTCATCGTCAGGAATGTCCATAATATTATTTTTTTAAAAGTTTCACCCCCTTATTTTTTATTTTTTAGTGAAAGTCTTATTTTCTTTTAAGGAATTTCATCAAGTTGTGTATACCTATGTATAAATATTATACATATACACAAGTGACACATTATGTAAAATGAAAATTCGGAAGAATAAATATTTCGGTTAATAGAAAATTGGAAATTGGAGAATTAATTATAAACAAGGATGAGATCAATTATGATAATAAGTCGGTATTGTGTCCAAAGAAAATGACGTTTAATGAAGCGTGTAGGATAGCATATTATGCTATACTATTAAATTCTTTTAATTTGGTTATCTTATTATTTAGCGGAATTTATTTTTCATAAACAATCTATTTTTACTTGCATTGTTTTATCACAAAATTCTTCTTTACACAAATTGATTGAAGAAAATTATTCTCTCCCATTATATACATCTCCAATTGAAGCAGCCCTCTCAGCCTCCCCCTCCTCCGTTTTCGATGAAAAAATAATCTCCAGGTGGCAAGATTCGAATATTGCATTGTTCTGTGATACTGTAGGTGCAATTTTTTAAAAATAATAAAGAATAGCGAAGATAATGTGAAGTAAAGGAGTGTTGAAAGTTGAACTTATAATCATATGAATTAAATGAGCAATTCATCCTATCTTTACTCTTTATAATACGGTTCATTTTTATTCAGATAAGTCTCTTGTGTTAACAAGTGAATAATCGTATTTTATACCTTGTGGAATAATCATCAAGCAATATTGTATCTCAATCCATCAAACATTAAGGAAGTACGGGCGTGCAGAGGCGCATGAATATCACCCAAATTCTAATTGATATGTTTCATATGGTCGAAAATCAAGTTATCGAACACCCATTTACCATCATTTTTATTTATCCGAATTTTCGACGGGCATAATCTCTATTTTTTGTATCCTAAATGCTGTTTACTATATTTTTTATTATATCGAATTGTTATTTGACATAATTTCCACATTTTGGAACCTACATGCGGCATAATATTATTTTTCCCTCATTTTCAAGCAATCCAACTTTTATTTTCCCGAATTATTATTTCACGTAATTTTGATTTTCTCAAATAACCAGATAGCCTAATTTTTATTTGCACGAATTCACATTTTTCACATTTTTCATTTATCCGAATTATCATTCGAGAAAATAAGAGTCTACGCTTTGACAGTTGTATTCTTTGTCTGCAAATGAAAATCTGAACTTGTTAAAAATAACAGATCGATTAGTAATTAAAAGTAAATTTATGAAAAAGAAAGTTTTCAATAAAAGAAGCATTGTGCAAGGGCTAGGTGCTCCGATATCGTTGCCAGATAGTTTGCCACCTGCTTGTTCCATTTTTCGAAAAGTTTCAATTTCTCAAATTTTTCATACCTCTCATTCTCAAACTAAGAGGACAAAAATCCGGAATTTTTGTTAAGTCTTCATGGAACACCCTTCTGACATATATTAGTTGTTTTTTTTTTTTTAACTGTAAGAATAGTGTACGAGATAGTCAGAAATTTAACATTTTCCTATTCTCGAGATAAGCTTTACGTGTATAAAGGATTCAACTTTGATCTTAATTATCTTAGCTCAGAAGCGAAAAACATTTCTTAATTTTCACAAACATTTAGACAATATTCCAAAGAACCTACAGTCAAAGTTCAAAGAAACCCGTAAAGAAAGTGTGTTCGTGCCCATACCTCCTTATTCCAAAAATCATGTCCAAAAATATTTTTCATTCGTAAAGTTATTTTAAAATAAATTGTAAAACATTTATAAGCTCGAAGCTGTGTCATTTTTATCACAAAACCACGAGTCGTATCCATGAAAGTCATTTCTACCAACTTTCCTAGACAAAAAATGACTGAAAATACTTTTGCAAAGTTCTGGTGGTTCTGACAAACTATAAACAGAAAACAGTTTTTTCAATTTTACAACTAATAATTAGGAAAAAAGTGAATTAACGTTTGATAGTGAAACTTATTTTTTAAATTCTACTCTTAAAAAACTACTACCGCCGGTTTGCCTCAAAACCGGAACATTTTTTTTTATTATTCATCTTGTTGTCTTGTTCATCTGAATCGACTCTTCCCTTATACATTCTCGGAAATCAATAACGTACTGTGAATTGAATAATATGCATGGACTTATGTTAGTGAAGGGACATACATCTTCATCTACATTCGATGACCCATTACTAAAATGGTATATCAAAAAGACAACTGAACTTGCAATTAACTTGGTATTATTACACATTGTGCCGAGAATTTAGATCAGTGATTTTTGATTCAAAATAAGTGATAATAATGTAATGTCTCTGGTTTCTTCTGTTTTAGTTATAAATAAAGAAACTTAAATTCTAGTCCAGTAGCAATATTTCTTTGCATTTTGAAAATACGTTTATCTTAATCTTTGTTTGATAACATAAGCACAATATAGTGTAACTTATTGAAGAATAAATGTAAATTTATACTTTCTTTTTAAAATTTTAAATATTTTAAGTATGATTTATTATTATTTGAGAGTATTAAATCATTGTTCTTGACATATCACATTTCAAGGTCCTACTTTCCTCTCATGGAGTCAGATTCATGCTAATTCAAATATCCTCATGTTTCACACATACGCTTAAGAAATTTTGTTAAATCTACTATGCCCTATATACAGTGCACACTGCACATGCATCCCTTTTCTGAGAGGACAGACCACTCCCTTTAATATATAATTCTTTAGCCTCACATAACCTTGTCTACAACCCCCTTCCTGTAGTGTCTGTCCTGCTTTATTGACGTAAAACTTAAGTGAGTCAACTGAATTTCTTATCACACCATTACTTAGGCCGTGCCTACCCTTTTGACGTCGTCACCCTTGCCAATTGAAGCTGTCAAATTCGGTACGTTTTATCTAAATATATAAAGTAATAAACTACCATTATATGTATATTATCAACAGTAAGAAAAATGTTTGGTTAGCCCAACAAAATTTGTTGAACCATTTTGATTGTTCCAACCAAATAGTTTGGTTGACACAGAAACATTTTTTTATACGTTCAAAAACACACAAATAAATGTCTTAAAAAATAATTTTTAATTAGGAACATGGATTATTCACAGATATATTATAGCTTAGATATAACTAATAGTTGTATCAGCTTTGACGATCGAATTTATTTTCAAGAGCATATCGACAGTAAAGATTTTTTTTGACACTTGAAACTTTTAAGCCCAATAACGCGAGGTACAGAGTGAATGAGAAGAAACCTAATTATTGGTCTTAAAAAGATCTACAAATTCTCCCATGACCATTTTTCGATAGGGTAAGTAGTTTTCATTTTAATCGTGAAAGATATTGTTAAAAGATCAAAAAACATAAGATACACGGAAAAAAAGAAATACTTGGTTCAAGAAAAAAATTCTTGGATTAAGAATATGGTCATCTTTCATACGGACCATACCATATGAGATTGGTCCAAGAATATAAAGTATTGAGACGATTAGTATGGAGCAAATGTACATTTTCTTAAACTGAGTAAATGTACTATCAGTTCGATTATATAAAATTCTTATCCCGAGAATTTATGATTGTGATGTAAAGAAAGAATTACTTGAATCAAGGAATTATTATACTAGCTACAAATGCATATTTATTTCAGTTAAATACAAATTTTTTTGTTTTAATAATAAAACAGCGACGCTGTTTCAAGCAGTAAAAAAATGATGTTCCTATCTTTCGCGGGTAGAGTCGAATTTTAAAATTAATATTAGTGAGTATTATTTTAATCTATATTATTTACACAAATATTTATATACTTACTT
The DNA here is from genome assembly GCA_032275145.1 of Synergus laeviventris. Classification (NCBI taxonomy): domain Eukaryota; kingdom Metazoa; phylum Arthropoda; class Insecta; order Hymenoptera; family Cynipidae; genus Synergus; species Synergus laeviventris. The sequence continues at coordinate 4,318,373 of JAUESI010000026.1, read as the reverse complement.
CATTTATATATTCGCTCGCTCTTAAAAATATCTTAACGCTGTTGGGTTTCGAACCCTCTTCATACTACCTGACACGCATACCTATCTACTTAGCCACGCGGCTACCAAACGCTTGGGAATATAAAGCAAAATCTCTACCTAGCTGTATCGAATAGTCAGAGTCGGGTCAAGTTATTTGGTAAACTGAACTTTATAAAACTTTTGTATATTTTAAAACATAAAGACATTTTATATTATTATATATATTTTACGCTTGAATTTGAAAATATTTAATGAATAGCAAACACTAACAAGGAACGTCTGTAAAGACGTTGGATTTCAAAAACATAAACAGCTGAAAATGAACTTTGCATATTTCCAATATTTTGATAATGAATAAATATAATTCTTAATTTATATACAGAGTGAGTTTTTTAAGCTGACACTTGCAAATATCTCGAAAAATAGGCACTCTATGAAAAAATATTCTGAATCAAAATTTAATTACTCTGAGGGGCACATACACTGATGTTAAAATCGGTTCCCCCACACTGCCCCTTAGGGGTGAGGGTGGGGCAAGTTCGAAATCTTAAATGGGAACCCCTATTTTTTATTGCATATTCGGAATCTTTTGATAAAAATGCGTATGATTTGTCTAAAACGTTTTTTTCGTCCCGTGATAGATGGCGCTGTAATCGACGAAATTCAATTTTTCTTCATTTTACTGTGGTACTGTGGTACATCAGCCATCAGACTTTTCTATCGAAATAATCTTATTCTAAAATCTCCAAAAAACCAACCCCTATCCTGAAATTGATCTAAATTTGTTTCGACCGAGATGGTGAATTTTTTCCATCACCTACATTACCGAAATAATCCAATTTTGACATTATTGTTGTACCTCGGCCACCACATTTTTTTATCGACTTGCTGATGCAAATACTCTTATTCTAACATCCCGCGAAACCAACCCCTATCCTGAAATTCATCTAAATTTTTTTTGACCTAGGTGGTGAATTTTTTCCATCACCTACATTTTCGAAAGAATCCAATTTTTGACATTTTTGTGGTACCTCGGCAATCACATTTTTCTATCGACTTGCTGATGTAAATAATCTTATTCTAACATCCCCAATAACCAACCCAATGATGCTGTAATCCAGCTTCTCCATACAACAGAACCATTTCAATTTTTTCTCGTATGGTTAGTAGATAGTCCATTGTAAAGTAGTATTCGGAATAATCTTTAATCTAACTACAATGAGTTTTGTCTTAAATGTAATTTATCTAATTTACTGTACATTCGAACCTGACGTTAGTGACCCTCGCGTTTGTGACTTTCTAGAACTCGCTCGAATAAGATTATTTGCATCAGCAAGTCGATAGAAAAATGTGGTGGCCGAGATACCACAATAATGTCAAAATTAGATTATTTCAATAATGTGGGTGATGAAAAAAATTCACCTACTCGCTCGAAATATTATTTAAATCAACTTTACTGTAAGGGTTGATTTTGGGGATGTTATAATAAGATTATTTACATCAGCAAGTCGATAAAACAATGTGGTGGCCGAGGTACCACAATAATGTCAAAATTGGATTATTTCGGTAATGTAGGTGATGGAAAAAATTCACTACTTCGGTCGAAACAAATTTAGATTAATTTCAGGATAGGGATTGGTTTCGCGGGATGTTAGAATAAGATTATTTGCATCAGCAAGTCGATAAAAAAGTCTGGTGGCTGATGTACCACAGTACCACATTAAAATGAAGAAAAATTGAATTTCGTCGATTACAGCGCCATCTATCACGAAACGAAAAAAATGTTTTAGACAAATCATACGCATTTTTATCAAAAGATTCCGAATATGCAATAAAAAATAGGGGTTCCCATTTAAGATTTCGAACTTGTCCCACTCCTAGGGGGCAGTGTGGGGGTACCGATTTTAACATCAGTGTATGTATATTAAATTTTGATTCAGAACATTTTTTTATAGAGTGCCTATTTTTCGAGATATTTGCAAGTGTCAGCTTAAAAAACTCACCCTGTATATATATATATATATATATACACTCTTTAATCCGAACTAGGCAAAACTGACTAATTTTATATATTCGTACTGAGAGTACATTTACTCACAATCAGTTTAAGAAAATGTACATTTGCGATATTCATTTTCTAGAACTAAGAATTGTTATATTTTGTACCAAGTAATTTTACTGATAAAATTATTTTCTTCATTTAAGAAATTCGGTTTCTTGTGGTAAAGTAATATTAACTTGTCTAAAATAGAATCGGCCAAGTAAATATGTTTACTTGAACCAAGGTAAATTTTTTTTCCGTGTATAACAAAGTATTACAATATAAGATGATTCATGGTCTTCAAAAGATCTACAAATTGTACCTTAACCATTTTGGCAAGAAATTTGGCATTTCAAATTTACTTGCGCTCACTAAGCAACCTCTATCGCTGCTATAATTATTTTAGTTTGAAATAAAGAGAAGAACTAATTTACATAAGGTACTTTCTATAGACCTGAAGCAACACATTCTCATCAGGGTACAATAGCGCTTCACGCTCGATATTTGATTTAAAGCTCATTCTTTAAGCCTCGCGCTTTGCACTCGGTTCTGTTTTGCCATATAATAGATACAAGTAAATAGTTGAAAATTTTGAACGCGCCTCCGACGCGTAATTTTTTCGTAGCGCTTCGCGCTCTGGAGTATTTGGTTGTCACACTTTTTACTCCTTTTTCAATAAATTGTACAATTAAGTAAATTAGTTCTACTCTTATACTTTTAAAACGAAGGGGCAAGCGCGCAAAGCGGGTAGATTTAAAAAAAATATTTTTACTATTTGTAGATCTTTTTGAAACCAATAATTATATTCATTATCATTTTCTCTGTATCTGGCGTTATTTGGTATACAATTTTCATTTTTGTTACAAATTTTACAAGTCTGATAATTTTTTTTATCGAAAAAAGTCATCAGCATAAATTGATTGAATTTCTGAGTGATCCATGCATAGAACTTGTTAATTTAAAAAAAAGCTATCTCGAAAATGTTTAAAACGATCTAACTTTTTGAATTCTTATCCAAAATAACGAATTTAACCTTGATTTTAGGACACTAAAAAGGCAAATCTAATCGGTCAATTCTTTTGAATGTGTCGTGTTCACAAATTAAAAATTCACAGACAAGAATATTCGTAAAAACATGTTTTTTTGGGTTCAAGGGATCACAAAACGTTGAGAATTCAGGAAGTTCTAGGAATTTCAGGCTTCTAAGAATTATAAAAAAAAATGTTCTTGTCACGTGATTTAAAGGATTCCAAAAGATTGAAAAAATATTTTGTTTTAATTTAAGGAATATTCAAGAAATTTCGAGAAATTTCAAGAAATTTGAAAGTGTTTTGACAAATTTCAAATGATATTAAAGTTTGCAGTGAAATTTTAAGAGAGATTTTTATAAGTTTCAAAGATCCCTCAAGTTTCAAGTTATTTTAAGAAATTTGTAAGTATTTTAAATGCTGTAGACCATGAGAATGCCTTAATTAAAATAATAAATTGTAAAAGGAACAGGGTGTGCCTTAATGCACCTCTGTGATTGGTGACAGGGACAAGCCCCAATAACCCCTTATTTATTCCATTTTTTACTCTACTCTTAATAATCTAATTTTTGAGAAAAATAATATTCTCAGTGTAAAAATGATAATAGATAAAAGATGTGTTTTTTTCAAACTCTACAACCCGTGCAGAAATTAAGATGGGGTTCTATCGGGGTCCTCGACAGTTTGCCCTTGTTCTATCCTGGTTCTAGTCTGGAAAACTGTCTGACCAAGAGGCGCGTCACGCTCGCACTTGCAAACGCCCCATGTAGGGAAAACTCGCGAGGTCCTTGATTAGTTTCCTCAGATTGACCCTATATATTTATAAAGAAAATTTCAAGGACGCCGTTTCAAACATTAAAAAA
>JAUESI010000026.1:4285725-4310445 GCA_032275145.1 Synergus laeviventris | reverse complement strand
TTTATAATTCTGACAGCAGCTACGAATTACTATTGAAATTAGTAAATATTATTAAAACATGCTTTTTGCCCCTCATTTCAAAGTTCAGATAGTAAAACCTAGGGTGATTTTTAACAAAAAATACTAACCAAGGTTTCTCAGTGTACTTTTAATGTTTACTTTTACAGGCTCCTGTTGCGATAAAAAATAAACCTGACCTACAAAATTATTTGGTTGGCCCAACAAAAAAATTTCATGGAACAGCAAAATTTGTTGTTTTAGCAGCAAAAACTTAGTTGTGACAACAAAAAAGCCTCAACAAAATTATTTTGTGGCCATTACTAATTTTTTTTAACTTGAAAAATGTCTCCTTTTTAGGAAACTTTGGAAACTGTTTGTTTATTTTTCTTAAAAAAGAAATGATGTTCAATCAGTAAGTCCTACTCGTATATCTTATGACTGTGACTAAATTAGGGTTCCGAGAATTATTCAACGACACTGTTAATGCTGGGGTGCTCCGGTACACACCTCACTGGTAGGTCTGGTTAGTGGACTGGTAGCCTTGTACTTTAGAGGCTGGGCGCGCGTTTATTATTCTTCCCAGTCTCGAGTGAAACAACTAGGAAGGTACGGAAAAAAATACGTCACTCTGCCATTTACATAACCACTTGACCGTTCACCAACAGGTGATGCCTTTATGATGTTACATAATCCATTTGATGTTTATTTTACGAAAATCTTGGGTTTTGTTATTTCGTCTCTACCCACTCGATAGATGTATTACGGAACGCACTTTTTGAGAAGTTGTAGCGCTTCCTTCTCATCCATGCAACGCGTTCTTTTCTGACTTTGCGTAGTTTTTTCATAATAGGAACAACTTCTCCTTTCTAACTTCTTCTTACTTATCTTGTTTGGTTTTGTTCAAAAACCTAAATTTTTGTTTTTGGGAAAAAAAAACAATTCTCTCGAAAGCGCGTGCACAATTTTGCTGTGGATTCCGGAAGAGAATGAAAATATCAACTTATAGAGTCAAAAAGACAAAGTATATATAACATGGATACATTTTTAAAAAACTACGTCTCCTAGAGTGGCAAATTTTACGCACCCGTTTATTTGAGTATATTATACAATGATTATTTATTATTTGTAATAATTTTCTAAACATATGACATATTAAATTGTCAGTACTTGTAACTTCTCTTGTAGAAGGGAGTTTATCAAATAAAAACACATAATTATGGATGGACAGCCGAGAACAAAAAATTTGCTATTGAAAAAATGCAAAAGGGACAATCAATTCCCTATATTTGACTTTTGGGGAAACGCAGTAATTCAATATTTTAATTAACCTTCATTAATTTACCACCATGCAGAAAGCATAGGCAACTTATTGATCTAAGCGAGATACATTTTATTATTAAATTTAGCTTTGTATTTTACTTTTAAACGGGAATTATCTGTTATGCGCACCATATTCTCCGCATCTCCCCTGCTCATAACTTTCTCAAAAAAAGGTTTTCATCGATTCAGTGAAATACGTGTCTTTTCAATTCCTTTGAAAAACTACATACTCTATTCGTATTTTTTGATAAGGGTGAGTCCAACTCCAAACCCTGCGAAGGTAGCATTTAATATATGGATCTCCCCTGGAAAATATAGTTCGGATATAGTTTATCGAAAAATAGATATCACAGCCATTTTGAACCTGGAAGTTTCGCAGGCTGCTCATGGGTGCCTAAGGTTCCCGGATAGAATCCTTGCTTTCCCTCTCTCTATTTTCCAGGGGTGACCTACTTTCGTCATCCATATACACCTGCTTGAATCTCTTCGGCCATGGTCGCTGGTATAACGTCACCATTACCCTCTCAACCATTCCACCCCCCTCGCACTCTTCTACGATTAGGCGTACCAACACTACCACCACCACCACCACCAACCCACCCACCCTAAGCGGCCTTTCCAGAAGGAGTGTACCTGATCCCAGCTCCTCCACTCCCTGACCAGGACACTGGGGAAAGTTCAGGCAGTCAAAATCCAACTTACGTGGATGTAGGCCAAACTTAAAGCGCGTTCCTACTTTCCTACTTCTCTATTTCCCTAGTTTTCCTTACCTTCTTCCGCTTGGCAGTCTCTCACCAACGTTGCTCCGCTTTCGACACAGTTTAATCCTTTCATTGATTAAAGCGGATTGCCTTTATTCACTTCCATTATTTCAGTATAAGGCAAGAAGATAGGGAACCATTGGACCGGGAATCAGCAGAGTGGTTCCATAATTCAGCGATGCGCAATGGAAATTAGATTACCCTTGGATGAGAAATGTGATCACAGCTTTTGCAGTGAAACAAAGGGTATGCACACTTTACACTTGAAAAAAAAAAAAGAAAAGTTCTAGTTAAAGTTACAAAATTTCTACTTATGTTATCCATAAATTCTAGCTAATTAACTCTGTTCACTTTTTCTGGTTAAAACTTTTCCGGTTATTATTTTTGGTTGTTACGCGATCTCATGTCGATTTTCAATTTAGTTGGTATTGCCACTGAATTTCTCGAATACTGGCGGGTTTTTTTTAATTATATTTTCAATTATAACAGTATATATAAATAATTCTAGCGCACCATGCGTTTACTATTTTCAGACGTCAAAGGTACGCGTTTTTTCACTACAAAACAATGTTAATAAAGTGGTAGCTTCTGTCTTCTAAAAATGTAATCGTCATTTACAATAAATTGAGAAAAGTGAATGTTCGAGACTTTTATTACCCACAAAGTGATCTTATTAAGTGATTTTCGAAAACATGTGCAATGTTCCTCTCAATAGTCGTATTTCTATTTATTAATATATCTATGGGAAATTATTAGCAACTCAGAATAATACACTCTGATTTCGGAAATATCTGTTAGATTATTATTTTTTTATTTGGGATAGTCGAATGTAATTTCAGCAGAGGAGCTTGTTTTACGAAGTTCATGTAAATCTGTTAGTATTGGCCACAATGTTACACCAAACAAATTTTTAGTAAAAAATTCTGGTTATTCTTACCAGAAATAATTTTTGTTACATTTACCAGAAAAAAAATGATTAAATTAACCAGAAGATGGTGAACCAGAAATGTAAAATACTTTTATTAAAATTAATGGCAAGATTATATTCGAACCAGAACTTTGTTTTGAGTATAACTATTACATGCATTTCCTTTGTGTGAAAAAGAATCAACTAATTACTTCTTTTAAAGTACATCATTGATTTTCACGACTACTACTTCTCATTACGTTTATTTTCCAATTTATGTTTCACAATTTACATTGGAGACATCACAGAGAAGGTCAGAGATGTTTGTTCTCACATAAAATTGAACAGTTAAACAAAAGTTGAACAAAATGAATTACATTGCATTGCATGAATTGTGAACAAAAGCGTTAAACCGAGTAAATTCTTCCAAATTTTCTCCGCATCTATCGTTCACTGAAAATCAATTAAGTAACAAAATATAGAACAATTTCATTTCACTGTCTGTTTCACTTTTGTAATACTAATTCTTATGTAACGTTATTTCTAATTTTACAAAAGTACACTATAAATGTTGCAAAATGTTTAGCTCTGAATTTATAGGGAAAACCATCCAAAGTATTTAAATGCGTGCTATGTATGCGTCATTGCGTCATAGCCGCCGAGCTTATGTTAGTACAGTGAAATGAGATTAAAGCTGGTTCGAAAATTGCATATGCGCATCAGAGATGATGAAATTTTCCTGCATATATTCTCGCCACTTATGTGGCAAGAATATATGGTTCAGTTTAGCTCCAGTGAGGAATTGATTAGTGTAAAATAAAAATTATACGAAGCAACTTCAGCATGTATTGCGAATTAGGGTACGTTTAGAACATTGAGTTTTTCGAAAATCAATTTATACCTCAATTCTCTGAGGTATAAATTTAATTCTTTATTGATAAGAATTTCAAATTCCAAAAATTCAATGTTCTCAACGTAGCCAAAAAGGTACCAATTTCCACTGACAATTCTATCAGCGAACGGTTGCATTCCTCTATTTTGGAAGAAAAGCAGTTGCATAATATGTGATGCGATCTGAGAAACGGGCTCTTAGCGTCCAAAAATAATTTTTCGGATTATGATCGTTTTAGATAAAATAAATGTCGCTCTTTGAGATTATGAAGTCTGACCTTTTATGCAGTATTTTTTATTCAGTGGACGTTTTTTGTCAGCGGTTACTTCATCTCTATAATCGGGTCATCGCTTCTTCCTTTATATTAAAATCCTTTTTTATTTTTCAGCAATAATCCAACAAACTGGTACTTACGTTTTTTAATTTCTTATGACGTAACATCGCATTAGTCTTGACATTGAGTAATAAAGTATGGACTGTATAATTACAACAGTTGGTTAGGTATAACAATCCACGAGACCACGTGTTACTTCGGCAAAATTCGTGCACACTTTTGAATGAGGGCTAACTACATAATAATTGAGTAAAATCTTTTCTTGTTCATACATTTAATCATATCAATTATAATTAACAACAATTCCTTACTCCGCTTTTTTAACGCCCAATATTTGAAAAATCATAATTCAAATAGATTAAGTACTCGTTTGTATATAATACATTGTAACTAACAAGGCTTACATTATTGATCGATTATGTAGATATTAGATAACTTTATTGTGACACTGACAAGTGTATAGAATAAATGGAGGTTGCCGCGGAAGGACGTGAAGGCCGTTTCCTTCCATTGTCAAGAGTGGCTCTCGAGGGATCTCTCATGTTAACCCTAACAGTCAGATATGAGTAGCATCATTATTAAAAAATAACAACGATATCAAGAAGAAATATCAATAAATCGGTACAGAGAACGTACATTGTGCATAAAACCCTTGGTGTTTTAAATAACTGTCTACGGTACCCCGTGTGGAAAAGTCAAATGGGGCCAGGCTGGGCTCTAGACAGATTTCCCAAGTAAGAGTTGGGCCCCATCTTGGCAACTCAGTCTCACCCTAGTGGGCTGTTGTCTGGGATGTAACGCTTAACCCAACTAATGCCCAACACGGAAAAAAATACTTGGTTCAAGAAAAAAATTCTTGGATCAAGAATTTATGGTCATCTTACATACGCATTAGTTCAAGAATATAAAGTATTGAGACGAATATGCTACAAATGTGTGTGCATATTTATTTCAGTTAAATACAAATCTTTTTGTTTTAATAATAAAACAGCCACGCTGTTTCCAGCAGTAAAAAATAAATATTGTAATACTACAGGTATGCATATGTAAATGTGCTATCTGGGATTTTGATGGGTATGCCCGCTTTATGCCCAAATAACAGAATTCTAGCATTCTTTCTTTCCATTAGCTTTAATTTTTATAATTTGAAATCCGGAATAATTAATATTCATTTTCTTGAACCAAGAATTTTTATATTTTGTACCAAGTATCGGCAAAGCAAATTTGTTTACTTGAACCAAGGTAAATTAAAAATTTTTTTTTAACCTCTAAGCATTCATACGTATATTTTGTTTATGTTCTCACTTCTTAATTCCGTAAATATTGTAATACTACACGTATGCATATGTAAATGTGCTATCTGGGATTTTAATGGGTATGCCCGCTTTATGCCCAAACAGAATCCTAACATTCTTTCTTTCCATTAGCTTTAATTTTTATAATTAGAAATCCGGAATAATTTAAAAAATTGTTATATTTTCGTGAGATTGCGTTCCGCCTATCGTATGATTAATATAGTACTTAAATTAATTTCATTTTTCTTAACTGGGACGCCCAATTGGCGCCCACTTATTAACTGGGCTAAATTGGGCAGATTTCCACACGGGACAGGGATCGATTTGTTTATAATTATATTCTTAATTTAAAATGAATTAATTTGACTATCTAAACAAAGTAATTTCGATGAAAATGAATAAAATAATTAATTTTGTTTGACATTACATTGATAGATCAGTCATAATGACTAAATAAACTGAAATAATAAATAAATAAAAGTGAATTTTATAGAAAGTACTGAAGAATAAAAAATGTCTATTAAAATCTAAATACATTTTACCATTGGAGTGCGAAGAAATCTTCACAGAATGACATTGTTTCCTATATAAACAGTACAAAAAAATAATACATTTTCTGTTCGATGAAATGTCATAATTTTGTTAATTTGCCTAAATAGTGTAAGATCATCGCCAAGATTCAAACTGCTTAATGTATCCAAATGCACACTGATATAAATTAAATAAAAATATATTAATTATTTAGATTTAGATTTTTAGGTTATAGGTTTGCCAACATATTTTAGACATCACTTTGAAGTTAGGTATGGAAAATTAATACTTATGCAGCTTCACAGGTCTCTGCGAGGGTCACAATATTAAGTATATACAATGTATACAGATGCAGACACAGTATCCACAGGTATAATCTAAATTCTCATCAATAACGCGATCCATTATCGAACCAAAATCGTTAACGCACCCACAGACCCGCGCTGCGCGCGATCAACTTTTTATCATCTGAGATATTAAAGTTTAATATCTCAAATATAAGAACGTTAATATCTTCTATTATTAACACCGTAATATCTCTAAAAAGTCGGTAAGTACGCGATAATACCCAGATTTTTAATATCGAGTTTTCTTCGTGTAGTATTTTAGGTCTTACTACTGCTGAGTGTGATACTTAGAATAATTTTTCTTTCACATTTCTCAAGGTGTCAATGAGTGACACACTGCTTAAGACTGACAGCTGATGCTATATGATCTCAAAACTAGAGTGTGTTTCAAAAATTGATCTCTTTTCACTGCGAGTGTTAGATTTTATTTATAACTATATGATAAAATTTTTTAATATTTACTTTTGTGCACATTGCACATTTATTTTAAAGAATTTCTTGGATTTTACTTATTTTACATTTACCGCTGCCGCAAAAGTTAATGTTCAAATTGTACCTAAATGATATTTAACGATTTTTAAATTCTCATCAGAGTTAGATTTGTGTCAAATTTGAGCACCACTCCCCCCTTGTTTGTCAAGTGTCCACGTTTTGTGACCTTCTGAACCCTAAAAACTTTTTAGGAATGTGTTTTTCTGTGTGTCTGTAGATTTTTAGTTTGTACGATGACAGATTTATAGATTGGCCTTTGATATATGCTTTCAGTGTCCCGATTTGATGCAACTTAATATAGACATGTGTTTTTAGTACTGAAGTGCTTTAATTTTTTTTTTTTTTTTGCACGATTATTGAGATAGCATATAGTATACGCTATACAACTTTAAAATAGGCGTAAAACTTGGCTGACCTCCCTTCCCGTCAAAGCTTTACCTAGTTTCTGTACGAGTAGAGCTCACTCTTCATTAAAGTTTTTTTGATCTTGAAAATTATCAACAAATCCAATCGTCTTGACATAATGGAATAACTGGTCTCGCTTATAGATATACTAGTTGATATATACAATAGCAGCCGTAATAGGTTGCATAAGCATTTTACAAGACATTTGCAGCAGCGAAGTGGCCATGATAATTGTGTTCCTCTTTACGGTTGGAATAATGGCAGCATTGGTAGCAATAGTGAGGACCTCGCTGGCTGGAGGGGGAGATTGCTCTCAAAGCGAATGGAAGTGGGAAGGTGCCACGCAGCACAAAATCGGTTAAGTATTCGTTGGGGGTACAGCGAGCAGGGGCAAGTTCAAAGTAGGGGAATGCCGATGTCAATTGAGGGGGTGGTTATACGAAGAAAACGAGAAGTCTAGGAAAACGACGAAGCACGATAAAGCAGGTGCTCGCGTGGCGTGTTTGAAGTATGGTTCACCTCGTTGCTCGATGTGTACCAATGTGTACACTTGGGCAAGCTGCAATTTTCAGCGGCAAAGTCGAAAATCACAAGCGTCAAAAGTAAAATGTAATCGGCGTGCGCGTGTGACGAACTTTTACAATCTTCCCGCGTCCTTCTGCTAAGACAAATTTTTTATCCGCGTATTTTTGCGCTAGTACGTGCGTGCATCTGCAAAAGTGTGTGTTGCAGCAGAAGGGAAAATTGCTAGTGGTGTGGTGATTGTAGTTTTGGCGACGATAATGTTCACCACTACCAAAGCTGTGCTAAGATTAAATTAGTCCAGGGTTGATCTACATAGCAAGTCAAAAGCTGGCTAGGAGGCTTCTTAAATATATTATTTTCTCTCTTATCCAACTACAATACTACATTCCCCACTCCTTCCTCTCTTTATCAAGCTTCGCGGTAGTGAATCGCCGCCAAGTAAAACCTCGAATATATTTTCTCGCAGGAACGCCGCTTCTTCTAGCTGGCATGAATAATACATCATAATTTATTCTCTACGAAATTATATCAAAGCTTTTCAGATCAATAAAAAGCCATATGACATCTGACATATGACACGCATTATCGAAATACAGTTATTACAAAAAATATCGGTACTAGGAGGTGTGTGGTAGGTCAAATCCGGCTGTATTTTAAACCCCCCCCCCCCCTATATATCGATCTATATTGTGTGCCGTAAGCGAACTATGTTACTGAAAAGGTGGTCACGTGTCAGATGAGCCTACATTGCACGCTTTTTGGCCGCTGCAACACTTTTTTGCGTCTAAAATAAATCCCACCAGGTTGCGTAACCACACGTTTCTTGACGAACGAACGGTGACGAAGAAGAAGCGAAGCAAACCTATATCACGCCATTTAACTCGTCCTTATTTCTAAACACATTTCAAGACATTGGAGGTATTATTTTTTATTATGATTCTATCTGCTAATGAACAATAAATTTTAGTTATTACATTTTAAATGGTTACGCAGACAAAACTTTAAAATTGGTTAACTCTCCGCTTAATCTTAGGATATTAATCGAGATTTAAAATTTCACACAACTTCTGAGGAACAACAAGAAGAGAAGCCAAGAACCCATTTTTTTAAAATTTTTTCGGTAAAGAAACAAAATTTTAAAATATATTAAATTTAAAAAGATACCAAGAAATTTCTAACGATTTTAAGTGATTATAAAGAAATTTCAGGGATTTATAAAGATATCATTAAATTCCAGTAAAGAATGCACACATCTCATATCAAGATTAATCACTCCTCGATGATAAAAACATTAAATTAAAAAAAACAATGTTGTCTAAAAATTGTCGAAACAGAGAATATATATTCTTGAGAGTGTTGCCGGAATATTCTCCTTTTTCTTTTTCTAGAATTAAAAAATTCTACCTATTAATTTCCCACATATTTTCGGAGAAAAATTTATACCTTTTAATTTTTTTAAACGGCAATACAATATAGGTAATTTGAAAACGTGATTGATGACTTGTTGAACTTATTTTTTTGAACTTCAAAAATCTGTCTCTTTTTCTCCTGTCCCGCAGACGCAGTCTTGGTCAGGTCTGTTGGGGCTTTCTGGTTTGAGGTTACATACGCGGCTCTAGGCCACGCGCAGCTTGGCATGATGTGCTGACCAAGTTGTGTAATACGTTTGGTACGATATGCCCGAGCAGCTTCTGAATCTAGCAGACTTAGCAATCTCGTTTTTGCCTCGCTCCGCGATTGCAGTAGAGCTGCCTAGTTACATTCGAAGTTCGAACGTCACGGTCTTCTCAGTTCTCAGTCTTTCTCGTAGTTCTCCTCGTGTTTTTATTTTTTGTTTCTTGCAATTTTCGAATTCTTAAATCAAAAACCGAATCTTACACGGCACGCGACGCGACGAGAAGCTAAGCGAGGCGTCAAATACTTTCCATGCAACCGCATTCCCACAAGAGCATAAGAATTCAATCACGTGATTTAACGTAATTTACAATCTTCCACATATGGGATTAATATTCAATATTATATGTTTTCAGTTCTCGAGTTCTCGAATAATTAGGCATGTGTTCTGAAATTCAAATCTCTGTTATGTTAAATTTGATTTATTCTCTCCTTTGCAATTGCATTTTAGTTATTCATTGCAAGTTATTGATTATACTTAAAATCTTTTCTCAATTGATAAAATTATAGTCTGCTGTTATCATTTTAATAGTATTGCGTGGCTGATAGTAATGTAAAATTAATAATTAAAGTTGATCTCACAGAGATACATTTTGTAGGTAATAAATCTTTGTTCTTAGTTTGCATTTCATACGGTGAAAACATTTCAAAACCTAAAATATATTCAAATATTTCCAAGGTCTTTCTGACAAAATCCTACTTTCAAGAATTATTATTAATATTATAAGGGGATATTTTGTGAAAAATTGTAAATTTCATATATCCATTAAAGAATTATGCCTCACTTGACACTAAATTTTGCACCCAAATGTAGCGATTTGTGACGAAAAAAATTCTTGATACTTATGAGTTTATAGTTGTACAATGATATCTAATAAGCATAACATGGTTAAATTTACATTTTGTGTTGTGTTCAAATTTCGTCTCACATTTAATTGAGGGTCCTGATTTTATTTGCAGCATGCCAAATAGAACGCTGGACGTAAATAAAATACTAGGTCTGCAATATTTATAGATTCCACTGCTATAATTATTTTTTACTGAAATAACCATGTTCATTGCTCAATTGCGTAATCATGAAAATATGAAAGCCTGCTAGAGTTATACAAGTATTAATTATATTTAATGTGACTTTAGTTTATTGTAGAACAAAATATTAGTTGAAATATTTTTCCTAACATTCTATTTGCAAGTCGTTTCTCGCTTAACACACAAATGCAAAAGAAAGTTAAGACGTAAGTGAAGTTTTTCAGAATCCATGTCCAATGTAAAGCAGATGCCTTTATTAATTGATGGTAGGGGATAAAATTAGGAAATCGTTTATTGTGTAAAAATTTTTCGTCGGCGAGGATGCTGTTGTTGTCGCGTTTGCTTGGCATGGTGCATTCCTAGGCCAATGAGATTGTGTAACAACTTGAACGACCTCGTGAGTGCCACGAGTAGTCGATGCGATGGTCGGTAGGTTGCATGGTCCGACGCTTCGCGATCGCTCTAGTCTTCGTTCGATCGTCACATGTCACGCGTCGCTCTCTTCTTCCCCTTTTTTTTTCACGTGAGGTTCAAGATTCGTTTGTTTAAAATCGCGCGCGTTTCATTGCCATCTCCCGATTGGTCTATTCTCGATTTCATCTCAAAAGTCACTCTTGCAACGTGTTTTACACCTGTACCTTACGTCGGCGTTATAATAATTATAATTGTTATACAATAATATCATTAATAATAGTCACTCGTAATAATAATTTATAAGTTCATTTTTATTCTAAAAACATTTATTAAAGTGAGTTTAGAACTGTTCACAACACATGTCAGTCTAACATATAATAATAATTGTTTAAAATTGTATAACCATAATAGATGTAACTCAATGTTTGGTAACTTTTTTTACGTGAAATTAAATTATGTATCAGCTTATGTAATCTTGTGATATCTAATTGAGTACCACTGCCTGTCAGCTGATTGCTGTTACTTCGCAATCTCTCGGTTTTGCATCGATTTTACAAGGACGCAATCCATAAAATAATTCCTGCTCTCAATTATCGACGTAATTTTCTTCCTCTCTCATGCGACCTACTCAACAGTGGTTCTCAATTTCGGGACTTATTTTCTCAAAACATGACACAAAATGAAAATCACTAATTATTCCTATTCACTAATCTCAATATAATTAAAACCTTTAAAAAAGTAGATCTCATTATTAAAACAATTTGATTGCCTAGTAGAAAAATAGTAAAAGTGTAATATTGTTGAGAATGAAAATATTTTTAAATTGCGCGTTCCTATTTGATTTATTTTAGGATATAGATTTTTGACCATTTACCCAGAGTCATCGAAGAAAGGTTTAGGATATAGAAAAAAGAGCGAGTGAGAGACGGGGTGGGAGAGCGCGTGCGCGCGAAACACTGGAAGTTTATGCGGGCACTTAACGAAAATGAAGAGAAAAAACGAGGCAGTTGGGGCTCGTGCCAGATGCGCGTTTACACGAGCCCTGAATGCTGTAAATGCACTATCTGGTACGACATCTCTTCTGTCGCCGTCACCCTATATCGAACATTTTTTCTTCTTCTTTTTCTTCTTCTTCTTCTGCTTCTGCTTCTGCTTCTGCCCCTTCTTCTTCTTCACCTTCTTCATCAGTGATCATTCCGTATAAAAATTATCGTGAAAAGACTCAGACAGTTTTCGTTAGATAGTGATGTTTAAGATGCAGTGTTTCTATTTGATTATAATGAAAGTGTAAGGAGTGAAATAAGAATGATTGAGTGATGTAAAAATAATAGAAAAAAAACGCTTTTTTTTCAATTCACTAGTACTCTAAAACGTGGATACATTTTTTATCCAAAAAACCAAAAAAGATTCCGCATAATTCCTTCACGAAATACCTTAAAATATTATGAAATCCCTTGAAATCTTGAAATGTCATTTAACCTATATAATGTTTATTTTGATGAATTGTCTTCACACTAGAAAATCACAAGGCATCGATTTTGATCCAAAATTTGATCAAAGTGTTACACAACAGAAAAAAAATTGACATATCTACATAGGGATATGTAATATGTTTAGTTAATTTTTAACTCTTTCTCCATTGTGCAACGCTTTGATCCACGTTTGAATCAAAATTTGACACTCTATGAATTACTGTGTTTTTATATAATGTTAATTTGTCCCAGTGGACATTTATTTCTCATGTTTTTCATTTAAACAAATTGTCGTTTGCCATAATTTTCACTTTTCCGGAGATCCAATTGGACTTAGTGAATATTCATTTACAGGAATTGCCACTTACAATTTTTCAGTCTTAACGGTATTTTCTCTGCTGAAAAATACTGTTCGAAAAATCTTTATGACATCAAATTTAATATAATATATGTATATGAAAATTACTTTATATACATTTCTAATTAAAAAGATGTATTAAAGTTAATTAATGTACAATAATTAAAATGTATAGCTTTGCATAAAAAAATGTGTGTGAAATCATTTTTATATGTATTTTACGAAATTTCATACGGATTTTTTCTCTACTTCAGATTTAGAGAGATGTAAAAAAATAACGAATGTCGTGTGAAGAAAAATTTAAAAGATGCTTTATACTTGCAATGTTGGGTAAGTTAATCTATAAAAAGTATCTAAATACATTCACGTTACTTTGCAATAAAAAGTATCTTTTTACAGCTTATACACTTACTAGAGCAAGTAACTTAAGTTACTTTTAAAATTACTTTAAATTGTAACCGTCCTTCAATTTTAGAACAAAAAGTAGTCGATTATATGTTTCGATATGAAGTCAACAACAAATTCTTTTGTTCTTCCATTGTTTCCAATTTTGGAAATTTCTGTTTACAATAGTTATATAACAAAACAATAATAAACAAAAAAGGCAAAGTAACTCAAAAATAACTATAAAATTAATGTTACAAGTTACTGCGAAAGTTACAAGTAACTTAGATACTCTTACTTGTAACGCATTACTATAGTACACAACACTGTATAGTGTATATTTTTGAAATTCGTGCATCGCCCTGAATCATAAGGTGCCATTAATAATCGCAGACGGAGGAACTCAGAGTGTTAGAAGGCTCGATTTCCTAATTATCATTATACATTAAAAAAATTTACGTATTACAAAAAAAAACGATGACACATCATTAGCGCCTAATCTATTCTCTCACTAATTTAACTGGAAAGGTTTTTTTGGCTCTTCGGAAAAATTATATTTTTGATATTTATGCACCTTCGAAAAGTTGATAAAAAAATTCAGATAATGTGTTTAGCAGTTACATTCCGAAATAATTCTTCATCAATAGTGTCAATACAATTTTGAATTTGTTTTTAGAAATCACTTTCTCCACCTATAGATCATTTTCGAAAACTGATCCTCATGTGAACAATTTACATGCATCGAAAAATTATCCTCAAAGACAATTCGTTGCTACTTTTCTCGCAGGTCATAAGGTCGTAGACGCTAATGAGTGTGAAGCCAATGGGACGTCACAACGTGAGGTATTACTCGTAGCAAGAACGTTATCTAATCCACGATTAGAAGATATTGACAATAAAAGGGAGACGAGACAATTATATTTGGATAATGAGTCAAGTGTAATTATGCAATATTTCCAGTAACATAACTTTAATGTTTTGCAACTTAAAATGAAGAGATCTGTGTGATGCAGGCGAAGGAAAGTAGAAATTATACTTCTTCATTTTAAATGTAAGTTCAACAAGCTTAACTTCATTTTCAGATCATTTACATTGTTGTTGTTATTTGTCTCTACTTGGAGAAACATTTATTTATCAATTTATTTTCATTTTCATTGGGCAACACTGGTTGATAGTCTCTTTAATAATTGTGCTGGCACTTCATTATAGATTCTTGCGTGTTTGCTCAAGCTCGATAATAATTAATGTAACTGCAATAAAGATTCTCCTTGTTCACCTATCTATCTTTTCAATCCAAAATAATTGAAAATAGTCGTAGATCCTCTTCCAGTAGAAACATCAATACAAAGCTTCTAACTGAAATTTAAAAAAAAATAATAATAATTGTTTATATAGACAAAAATTTCCTTTTTTTCACTTGAAATACAAATACATCAACTTTTAAAATTGAATAACCCAGGCTCTGAAAGTAACAAAGAACCTCACAATCTGGAACAAGAAAACAAATATTATATTAGTACTTATATTATGCTTAATTTCTGGAAAAAACTTGGCTTTAAAAAAAAAGATTTTATCCAAAACGCTTTTAATTCGGAATTATCTGGTTTTATGAGTTTCCATTCAAGTTTGTTCCATTTCAAACATTATTGCTTTAAATTTGAAATTGAACAGAGTCTAAGAAAATTAAAACTTTAAGTCAAGCAATTTCTAATGTTTTAGTAGAAACATTATGTTATGTTAATTCTCCATTGTGATTTTTTGTTTTTTAATTGGAAACCATTGTAAATTCATTGCCTTTTAATTTTATATGTAAATATAAATTAATTATATCATAATCTATGAATATTAACTTGAGTCATTTTTTTATTCAAAATAGCTGAAAGGAATTTTTAACAAAAATTTATTGTAATAATAATCATCTATTTTAATTATAGAAATACCCATAATTTGACAAATTTTAAGTGTAAGAAATACTTAGTGTAGAATGAAAAAAATTATAAACTGAATAGTGAGTAAACATTATAACAATATTTGTTTTTGTCTTATAGATGTACGTAAATATATTTTAACTATAATACATATATAATTAAAAATGTATTCCCTTTCCGCTATTTTTGTGGGAAAAATATCCTATTTCCCATTGTTCGAGGGCATTTATTTTGTATTGTGAAGCGTTATTGCCGAGAACAGAAATTAATTCATTTCAGTAGCTGAATGCTCTCTTTTTATATCAAACTAATTCTGATAGCGTAGTTGTTAAAGATCGGTATAATCGATTCTGAAATTATAAACAGAATCACGGAAAATACTTAATAGCTATAAAATTGTGATCTAATTAAGCAATATTAAGTTAAATTAAATGCAATATATGTACTTTCTGTTGGTATCTTTGAATTCAATCTGTGACAGCTCACTTGTGTGTGCCTATCATTCTTAAGTTTCTTATGTCTTGTGAGCAGGATACTGGCATATGCATTGTCATAGGATTGTCACACTGCTGCTGTCGCATAAGTGACATCAATCACACAAAACTTGCACTGTACGTATCTTGATACTTTAAACTTGTAGAATCGCTATAGAGACTCAAAATTTAGGATAAACATACAAATTAGAATTACGAAAGCTACCTGTAATAATGTATGTTGTAATATTGTAATAATTTAATATGTATTGTAATAGTTGTACACTTGTACTTTTTTCTATTTATATGCTACCTCTCGCCCCTCGACATGTCTCTCATTATTAAACCAAGTGGGTAATTCTCCAAATGCAAGCCACTTTTCAAATAAGTCATTTGTTTTTGAAAAGTAGAAAAAATGCAGTTGAAAATAGGTATACAATAATAATAATAATAATATAATACACAACTTTTTAAAGTTTTCACGCTACAAAATTGTTTGGAGGACTTTTGGTCGAGATTTTTGACGTCACGCATTGTTCAAATTTCTGCAATTCAAATTTAATCCTTAAAGAAGGAAGATAACGGAATAAAATTTTTTTAATTATTAAAAATCGGATATAAAACAGTTAGCAAATAGAAAAAAACGTAAAACATTCGTTTTTATTGGATTTTTTTTTATTTTTCATTAATAAAATTTAATTATTTATCTCGATATATTTTCAATCAAAACAAAATTATTAATCAAAAACTCTTCTCTTAAATTACTATTTGGTAAAACTTTTTCAGAAGGGCACCATTTTCTTTTGGTTTGTTCTCGACACGTCAGAATGTTCGGTTATACGAGAATGAAAAATAACAGAAGTAGTGTTCCTAAAGTTCTAAAATAGAAGGGATTGCAAAATATGCTTTGCAAAATTGTTTTATGCAGTTCTAGTTTATATTTTTATCGTATTTTCATTTACTTTTCGTCAAAAATATGAAAATTATTACCAGTTTTATGAATGGATACTGTATGTATAAATTGAAATACGCAACGTTTTCTTTTGTCGTTTTCTTAGTTGTGACATGTTTTTCCATCAATATGGCGCCAAAATCAACTCCAAAAACCTTGTCCTAGTAGTCATGATAGTCATTTATGTATTCACGTAACCAAAAAAAATTCGTTAACACTCAGTTTGAGCATATATTGTTGTGTACATTCACTTAAATTAAAATATTAGAAATGGAAATTGATCTATTTGAAATACATTTTTAATATGTCAAGTATATCTTTCTAGAAATAGTGATTTATGATAATAAAATCAAATGTTCCACCCCAATTATCATTTTTTGAGACAATAAAATGAAAATTTATATTGATTTTCTTTGCAATCCAAGTAGTAGTTTTAAAATAATTTATGCCTTGGAGACGTAAGTGCCATATATCTGTAGAGAATTACCCAAATACAATGTACTTTAGACCATTGTACGTGCATATCATTTCATCACTGAATAAATGGCAAGCAATTTGGGATTTCAATATAAAAAAAATATAGCACTATTATTTGACTTACGAGTCTTTTTATTCCCCCTCCCATTCTTCATAATAGTTATCTTATTTTTTCTCCAATTTATTTTCAACTTTACTTTACTTTATATTCTAAATAATAAATTAAGTGTTAGATATAGTATAATAAAGTAGAGTAAAAATAGGTTAATTTTTTAAAAGCACAAATAAAGTTTGTTAAAGTATGTAGTTGAGAATTTTTCAAAATTATAAAAGAAACCCGAAATATGTTGAAAATTAATAAAACACTTTATGAAGCTTTTCAAAAGGAAAAGTTTTCCTCATGGAAATTTTTTCTTATTGTATATCTCGTATAAAAACTAGTAGTTTTCATTTTTAGAAAAACGATATCATAATGATTAATTAATAAAATTTTCTTGAGAAATTTATGACTGTACTTGGCTTTAACGTTGACGAAAAAAAATTGGAATAATTATTACCCCAAAATTAGCTGTTTTTGATCCGCTCTATATTTTTCCTTAAAATGAATCATACTAAATATATGTATAATACATTTTGTATAATAAATATCCAAAACGAACAGACGTCTATGGGGAAAATTGTTACTTTTGAAAAACTTCATATAATGTTTTCAAAGCATTATTCGATATTTCGCACCTTTTTTTTGGTTACATAAAAAAATAATAATTTAACTATTTTAAGTAAATATAGTTGAACAACTCACACTAAAATGTTATAAATATAAAATAACATATTCGTTCTTTAAAAATTTCATGAACTCATTTCATATTTTCAAAAATTAAAAATTAAATAGTTATCATACGATTTTAATTTTAAAATGTTAATAGTTAAATTGAAGAATTTATAACTAATAGCATTGAGAATTGCGTAAATCCTTCAAAATTTACCAATAGTAATTCAAAACGGCATTTCTCAATGCAAAGTTCAAATATTAAAAGCTACACAGCATCAATGTAAATAGTACAGTACGAAATATTAAACGATTTTTAATAAAAATATTGAAAACCTTAAAAATTAAATTTATTTTTATAAATATTTTCTAACTTTTTATGCGGTCCGAAATTATGTTTGAATAGTACTCGAATTTTCAGTTTAATCATTATTTCCCACACAAATTTTCATCCTATTTTTTTACCTGTTTTTGAAGCCACTTTTTTCAATTCCCTTTTTCATTTTCTTCGCTTTTATTTGACTGTAAACTTATCAATATTATTTTACAGAAATAGATTGTTAATGTGGGGTACATTACAATGTAAAATAAGCACACAAGGTCAACTGATCAAAGTATTGGCAGATTTTATTAGAATGGAATGTTATTTTGCTACAACGGGAAAATACCAATCTAAGAAAAACCTCTTAAGGAATTCCTCTTTTTCACTATTCGCTATAAAGTAGTTTTATTGTATAATAACATCTATTTTAATTCTTTATAATATTTATCGGATATTTTTGTCAAAATTATGGATATTCTGGATACTTCTGAAAATATCCAGATATTTGAATTTCCCCATTCGTTTTGCTGCCAACCTCATTATACTTATCTGAGTGAACCCAAAAACTCTTATTAATTTTTTGTGAAGCTTTGGCAATAAAAATTGAAAGACTAGAAGATGGAAAATTAATTTTTTTTTTTAATTAATAATAACTATAACTTTCTAAATATTCAATTAAATGCATTAGAATCTTTTTTCTCCTTACTCTTACCTAAGATTGTAATTTTAATTACTATTTCAAATTGTAACTTGTGCTAAGAAAATTTGAACCCTACTAATTTTTTTTATTATAAAAGCTACAATTTGAAATATTAAAACTGACTAAATTCCAGGAAAAATGCGTTTAGCGCATGTCGATTGTTTTAAATGGTAATTTCAACCATTTTATTTTTTGCGTGTATTTCAGAACTTATAGTTGAAAAATCAAGTTTACAAAAATTATAATAGCACATGAAATATGTAAAATTAAATATTTGGTAAAACTCTTGAATAAAATTCAACTCATGGCTATATATAGTGGAATAAAAGTGCCAAATTTCACCGCAATAATGAGATATTGTAGGATTTCATACACATTACACATTCATACATACATATGGTATATATATATATATGTGTGTGTGTAAAATATGTATATACATTTGAAATTTGTTTTAAATAGCTAAATTTAAAGATTTTAAATAATATTTGTGGTAGGCTAATTTAAAAAAAATACTTGCCTAAATACTACTTGTACACTATATCATTTTTAAAATGATCATCTGGACATCTTTGCCTCAGCTTGCTTATTATCTCTTTGGCACGCAATCACTATTTTACGATATCGGTCCCACAGCTTAATTTTTATTAACATTTAAGAAATGTTTGCAGTCTTTGTATGAAACTATAAAGTTACTTAAGGGAAGACAATTGTATAATATTAAAAATAACAACAGGATTTTTTTACATGAACAACTTTACCCCACAGTACAACTTTGTTTCGCTCAACATAAATACAGTCTATTAAAGTCTCGCCCGCTCACACACGAGTGAGTGAAACAGCAATATTGTCGGGCGTCTTCGAGTCTCTTTCGAGTGTTTAGTTATTTTTAAAAAAAGGCCTGCGGTGCATTAAATGGGACGGGGGGGTGCAGTAAATCGAACTGTTCTCTGTGGGAATATGAATATATGTTCAATTGCGGGTCAAGATAATGGATTTTAATCGATTTTAATAGATTTCGGTGGATCAACGAGGGATAATATTTTTTCCCAGGAAATAATTTCTGGGGGCAACTGGCGTATTGGCAGTGTGGTTAGCTGGTTGTGTGGTTTATATTAGCACGACCGCTATCGGCACTGCAATTATGACTGTTGCAGATCAACCTTCATTTAGCGACTTTTCTTAGGACTTCCAGTTTTGAAGATACCTGAGGAAATGGATGTATCCTTTTTAATCGTATTCTTCAAATATACTTATAATAATATTATGGAATTATGTACACTTTATTTGTCCCAATAAACCATGACTTTAAAATTAATAAAGTTCTGAATTCAAAACGAATGATTTTTTTATTTACACTACTTAATTTTGATATCAGATAATTCTATAGAGATTTTTTAGGTGAAATTTCTTCGGAGAACGTTCTTGAGAATGAATATTCGAGAATATTATAATTTAAGGATTAACATTTAACAATCATTTTTTGGAATTTAATGAAATTATATAACTTCAAGTTTTAAAAAAACTTTCCAAAGATTTAATAAGTGAATTGAAAAATATTTTAAAGACTGTAAAATATTTGAAAATTATTTCAATTATGCATAAACAACTAGAAATAAATTCTCGTCTGTTTCCGGTTTTCGATAAATTCTATTTTTAGAAGTTAACTATGTATATTTCTGTGTGTATTTCTTATCCAGAAATCTTGTTTCTGTTGTAGATCCGCCTACGTATCTTTCGGGGGATTACTGATGAGGCTGCAGGGAGACGCAAATAATTTACATGGCTTCGAGATTGACCAACATATGTACCTACTTATGAAAAAGCTAGCCTTTTAATTTCAAATACTCTTTTGTACAAAGTATCAAAATAAATGTTAATACCTTAATATCATTCCTTAAGGTCTACACTCTACACTCTTGTCACTGGTATAATATCTCTGAAAATTTATGAAAGTACCCTAAAGACTCATATCATAAAGAAATATTAGTTCTTCAGTTATAGATTCAAAATAATTGGGATTAAAACTGTAATATAGTAATGATTTCGTACAAAATATATATATATATATATATATCATTTTTGTGAGAATGAAGTAATTCCTCGTTATGTAGTTAATTTTGCTGCCATTGTCGTACAAATAATAAATAAAAGTATTTTTATATAAGCAAGTAAGAGTGTCGCAAAAGTGTTAACTATGTCGATTTTACGAATCACGTATAAATTTTGGATGTTCACCAACTTGCTTTGCAACTGCAACCTATCTATGGTTGGTCAGCTTCCCGCCAAATGCGACTGCTGCCTGAAAATAGGCGCCAGGCACACTCATAACATTTACGACTGGCAAAGTGACGTAGTGTTTTTGGTGAGGCTTAAACAGATACAAGGATCCATACACTCACTCTTTAATAGGGTTGGTAGTCTTCCAAACTCGCAACATTTTTTCTTCAACATATCAGTTAAAAAAAAACCCCGTGTATGGATCAACACATTTCCACCCCTTTTTAACGAAGTAATAATAAACATATGGGTCAAAAATTTGAATTTTTGATATTCAAATAGAATTAGAAAAGTTATCAAGAGCAATCTGGAAGGTCTTTCTAAAAGC
This sequence comes from Synergus laeviventris, assembly GCA_032275145.1. Lineage (NCBI taxonomy): Eukaryota > Metazoa > Arthropoda > Insecta > Hymenoptera > Cynipidae > Synergus > Synergus laeviventris. The sequence goes on along the minus strand of JAUESI010000026.1, from coordinate 4,289,076 downwards.
AATGACTTTCTTCTCTTATCTTTTTTTATAAGTAGCGTCTTTTTGACTTAAACTGTTATTTTTTATTTGTTTTTTTTTTCAATATTATATTAAAATGCTAATGCTAACTCAGACAATTTTTTTCTGCTCAAAAAATTTCATAAACATAAATTGTTTAGGTTTGTGAAGAATACTCAAAAGTTATTGTATTTACAATAACAACCACAACATCCACCATCCATCATCGTGAAGGACCATTTTTTCGTATAAATCCTTTAGTGTACAATGTACTATTATTGATTTTTTTCTAGTTTGGTACTATTACAGTGAATATATCCTATGAGAGTTTATCTTGCGCTCACGTCTTAGAGAGGTGAAACATTTTTTTGTTACTGTAAAATGAAAATGCACATTTTTTGCAGAAAGCAAGGACGATGTATGAAAAAAGTCAAACAAGCAAAGTTGTTCTTCTCAAAAAGTTCTGAAACAAAGTGTCTTGACACTTTTCTCTATTTTGTCAGCGGACAAAAAATTATGGGCAAATTGATTGTCGAGTATTTTACAGTAAAAATAGTTATCTCACAAACAACAAAGACAGTAGGGAGTGTTGTCTTTTGAGTAGTCTTTGAATAGGGAGTGTTTACTTTTGATATGTGTTGGCTATGCGATAGTCAAAAGCAAACTGAATTAATTAAATGATGAATAAATGAATAAACGAGAATACCCGAAGCTTTCAATATCAATGTCAAACCCTTCGAAAACATAAACAAAACTTTATCTCTCTTTCTAAACTAATTTCTCTAATTGTAAGAGTAATAATAGGATTCGAACTCGTCAAAACTCACAATAACAAATCCAGGCTCGATTCAAAGAGCGAATTGGCAATAAAAACAAACAATACACAATTTCTCAATTAATTATCATCCAAGTCTGAAAAATAAATAAGGCTGAGAATTTCTTTCAGAAGTAGAAATAAAATTATAAACATGTCTCGAACAACTTATTGGACGCTAATTTATTTTATTAAATTAAATTAACTCCACAATAAACAAAAGAGCATTATTAAAATTTAATTGAAGCAAACCAATCTTATATCTCAATATATAGTAGAGAGGGGCGAGGGTAAGAAAAAATCAATCTTATCGATGAGACTGAGCCATTTATAATTTAAAAATTAGTAATCATATTTATCGCACTGTCGCAATTAAAGTGAGAGTATGGGTTCCGCCCTTACATTTGAAACAATGCATCAGTAGCACTAATGATAATTCGTCAGTTTAAATCATCTTAAAAGTATTATAGGTTCGAATGATTCAGGGAAAATTGAATTTAATATTTGATAATTTCAGTTAAAGTAATTTTTAACTCTGTATACATTTCAAAGGGAAGGTCGAGTTAATTTATAATTTACAAATAGTCATGACCTCTAATTTCACAAGGTTATCACTTCCAAATAGTGGCAAAGAGAATTACTAGTTTCCGTTCAACATTACTTTTGGTTAAATATCCAAACAATATTCTGGTAATTTAAAATATTACCAGGCATTTATCAATATTGTTGAAATCATAAGCAATTAAAACGAGCTTTGCGCACGGAGTGTCAAAAAATATCTTGCACTATGAGACATTTTTGATATATCGATTACTTATAATAATTATATTTAATTACTTATGAGTTATTAAAAATTAAAGTATCTAATTGCTGCTAATTTTTCTAACTCCTTAAAATTTATTAACATCCATTTGAATATTTCTCCGATTTTGAATGATCAATAAGAAAGTGACCCAATCAATGTTTTTAACGGATCCTATATGGTCAGCGTGTATATTATACCTTATGAATTTGATTGAATAGGCGAGTCTTCAATTGTATTCCGGCTCGGGAATTTAGACAAATTGGAGTTCTAGTTCAAACCGGGTGAATTAAACTGAATTATAGGTTTGACTGAAATTAATTCGCGCTGACGTATTTACACGAATTGGCTCCACTCAAATTTTTGAGTGAATAGCAGACTTGTCGAAAAAATTTCTTCCTCATGGACCTCATGAATTTATACGAATTAACACATTGTCCCAATTCGTGATTGTCGCAAAGCGGGATATGCGCGGCTTCTGGCGTATTTGAATCAAATTCGTATTTGTTCTTCTCAATAATGTGTTTTGAAAAATTTTGAGGTATTAAAAATAAATTTCATGGAATTTTTGGGGTTATCGAGGCGTTATTCGCTCAGAAATCAGATAATAATCATTTCAAACAATTTTCTATGAGTTTCTTCTTAAATGAAATTAATACTAAATCTACACTATATGTTTGATGAATTTAATTTAACATATGTCCGCAGAGAGTTCACGTTACTTTAGCTGATTCCACTTCATCTCTGGTTAAGTTCACTCATCACATGCTGTTCGCGAGCTTGAGCAGAAGGTTGATGAAGAAAGAGTCACAAAAAAACTTTCAGCTAAAATATATTTAATACAACAAAATTATTAATGAAGAAAGATAGTTGTTGTTTCGTGTTCACTGGTACGATGAAGACTCAAGCGTTATATTAATTCGTACACTCACACAAGCTACTAGTCGGAATACGATGTCTGAAGACAGTTTCGATTTCTTCAAACAATACTTATATACACTGAGTTCAGCTAATTTCACTAATTTCCACTACTAAACTTAGTGAATTCACTGTGTTCCTCTGAGTTTAGTCTTGAATTCAGTTGAAATTAAGTGATTTAATATAATTTCCATGTGATTTCCAGCGATCTCCAAGCTTTTAATAACTAATCCAGTAGGCGAGCGGATTAATCCGCACGTCGTGAGGGCAACGTTTGAGACAATTGCGTCGCATATAATGCGCTGCACGACGTGCGAGCACGCGTGCATCAGCATCATGCTCTCACGCAGTTACGGAATAATTAGAGTTTTAATAAATATTAAAAGATTATATCAGTGACAAAAACAATGTGTTACGACGCACACCATTCTTTCTGTCACTGTTTAAAATTATGGCACGAGTGCGAGCGATATGAGTCAGTTTATGCGCGCATGACGATAGCAGTAGCTTGAAAAAGATGATGTAATGTGTAATGAAAAATTTCAAAACAAAAATTGTTTTCAAAATAATAAGTCCACCTAATTTGTGTTTCAAATTATACAAACAAAAGTACAGTCTCTTACACACATAATCTCACGCTCCCACGCTTCGAAAAATCGAAGAAATGCTTTTCCACAGTTTGGTTTTGACTTTTCCTGGTATCCCGAGTAAAAATATTATGTCTTGAAATGGTCTTGGCTTGCTCTTAGATTTGTCTTGAGACATTTTTGACGTTGATGTCTTGCTCAGTCTCATAACTGAGACGAAACTCTTGCTGACC
>JAUESI010000026.1:4249004-4263813 GCA_032275145.1 Synergus laeviventris | reverse complement strand
CAGGAAAATATAGTCTTGGAATGGTCTTGATGAGGGGCAATTTAAGTCGGTCTTGAGACATAATATTTTTACTCGGGTAACTAATCATGAGTTTAATCAGAGTTGGTGAAACCGGCCCTAAGTCTTCTTCAGAAGAGAAAATGGATGCTGTTGAATTGATAAACCCTGAAAATACTGTTGACTCGCTTGCTGGGCCGAGTAATTATATAAATCTTGTTTATACGAAATGGAGGACAGAAACAGTCGGAGGAAAAAATTACTAATTTTGGAGTGGATGAGGTCACTGAAGAGAAATCTGTGGCACCGGACTTGGATGAAATGGGAATCCCTTTTACAGAATTGGTAAAAAGTTGCAGAACCCGGCAAAAATCTGACCCATCAAAATTATTATAGACTCAGAACTGCATGCGAGAAAATTGCATAAGAAATTTTATCTTACTTTAATAACAAGGAAAAACAGAAACTGCTATCGGGAATTCAGTGAGCTCCAGATCGAACCAAGATGCAGAGCGAAGAATACAAGATGTGAGCACTGGATCTGCAGAAGAGAATGAAGAAAGGGGAGCCAGATCTTCGTATCCCATATCGACAAGGTGTCCCGGTAATTATAAAGCAAGCAAACAATAAGAATTCACTGGAGGCAAAGAGGCTGACCGTGATAAAAGAAACTTAAGGATATATTAGCAAAATGTCAGATGGCTATATCCTAAGATTGAGCAAGTCCGGCTTTTCATTTCTACAAATCGTTTTAATTTAATCCTGCTTAAAGAAACATGGTTGAGTTCAAACATTTTTTCTACTGAATTATTTGAAGGTAACACATTTATTTGTTATCGTGATGATAGACAGGGAAGGGTAGGTGGGGGTTTGATGGCGGTTAACACATCTTTAAAATCTGAAGAGATAGATATTTCTAGAATAAAAGCTGTATGCCGGAATATAAATATTGTTGCTTCTAAAATTTCTGGCATATGTTTTTCTATTATGGCTATTGTGGTACACATTCCTTCTGCTCTAGAAATGAATGAATATCTTACATTTTTGGAGAAATTGGTAGATTTAGGTAGCGTATATAACTTTAAAATCCTAATTGCCGGCGATTTTCACTCTAAAAAATAAACTGACTCTTCCCAAGGTCTAACGGTAGATAAAAAATACGATTATTTAACGGAACTTCCTTTATCTTTGAATTTACAAAAAAATGCCTTCTATCTCCTCATCGTAGATAAAAAACGAAGGACATTAAAAACGCTATAGAAAATATAGGAGGCAAAATACAAATTTTTGTATATTAAAAATTCTGCTCGATTCGCGGGCACATTCTTATTTGCATGCTTGCCCTCGCTTAGCAACATTTTGCGCTGCTATATACATACTTTGGTTTTAAATGAAAGATGAAAACTCATTTGCTTAAGTTTCCATCAGCCTTAACATTCTTATCAGGAGACTCACGTTTGACGCTCAATATTTGATTTAAACCAAATTTAAAAGCCGTGCTCCGCTCTTTTTGCCATATAATAGATACTAGAAAATAGTTAACAAGTTTGAGCGCACCTACGACGCGCGATTCATTCGTAGCGCTTCACGCTTTGGAGTATTTGATCGTCGCTCTTCGCGCTCTGGAGTATTTAATCGAAGTATTTTTCCGCATAACATTTTAGTATCTTTCCAATAAATTATACAATGAAAGATATTGTTTTTCAACTATCTGAAAAAGGAAAATAATGGATTTTAAGTAATTTTTAAAACAATTTCATTATAGGACACTAAAATAGTGCTCACAAACTAAAATCTACATACATACTCACAGAAAGACAGACAGACTCATTCGTAAAACATGTTTTTCGGGTACATGGGTCCCCAAAACGTCGAAATTTAACAAAAACGGAGGGGAAGGGTCAAATTGTACACAAATCTAATACCATCTCTGAGGAGAATGTAAACTGTTACAAAATTATAAAAATATATTGTATCGCTTTTGTTTTTACCATTCAATAAGTATTTAGTTTACCGAAGTCTGAGTTCGATCGACCTCGATTGGTTTTTGTGTTGGAGGAGTTAGGAAATAATGCACCATATGAAACATTAGAAAATGTTTTTTTTCTCAATATTGAAATAAATCTGAAATAGTCACATTGTAGACGAAAACAAGAAATTTAACTAAATTGGTGTAGCTTTTTGAAATGTCCAAGCCAGAATTAAGAAAAACTAGAGCAAAAATCCATACTTTATTGCATTTAGTAAATACCTTATTTTTTCCACGAATATCAATGTTTTTTATTTCCGCCCTTCGTCGAGACAGATCTGCGGAAACTGCTGGAGCCGATTCCTCTGTGGTTACAATTTCTACATGCATTATTGGTTCTAATAAAATGGATCCACAGCTGGTAAACACCTGCACAGGTAATTATGATGAATAATTATCCAGCCTTTTTTTATTTTTCTGATTTCTCATAATCGTTGAAAGTCGAATAAAATTTTACAAAATTTTATGAAATACAAGAATATTTTCAATGTTTCGAATTATTGAAATTAATTTCATGAAAAAAAAGTATTTAGAGAAGTAGGAAGAAATTACTGTAAAAAAATTACTACACCCACCGACAGGCAGGCATTTTTTCATTTACAGTAAAAATAAATATCAAATTTAAAGTGCTCACTTTTTTAATTCCTTGATTCATGGCTGCACACACCATTGTGTCAGATGTTCCTTTTCCGACTTCCAGCCAATGTAACATAATTCCCACATTAATAACGGGACAGCCTAACTTAGGACCATGCATAAGAGCAGCAGCGACTCCACTTTTCAGAGAACTTAACACTCTAGGATGTATTTTTGCAAGGTTCGATGCACTCTCCTTTTCCTGATCAAAAAGTAATTTTTCTATCCCTTTATAGTTGGGAATGACTGAGAGTGTCACAGTGACTGTGTGTTTACTCGTGCCAATCTTGTGATCGAGAACGTATGTGTTCTTCAACGCGTTCTCTATAGTTTCTTTGTAAGCAATTTGTAATGTTCCTAGTTCAACGTCTACCTTATAGTCTTTCCTAATCCTTTCCTTGATGATGTCTATATGTAGCTCGCCCATTCCTCCCAACACTGTCTGTCCTGTTTCTTCATCCTGTATTACCTGGATTTAAAGAGATATATATTTTAATATCAGAAACTCTTTAAACAGAAAAATCACGTAATATTATATATTTATATTAGAGTGGCCCAAAAATTTACATTTTGTTAAAATGCGTGTTTTTTAAACATGATGGAGAAAATATGCAAAAAATATGCCACTTTGCATAGTGGTATTTTTTGTCTCACGACCAACGACTCTTTTTGCAAATATCGAGCTCGACATAAAACGCCTGCTACTATCCTTCGATGCATAATATACTATTCTTCAACATATACTCGAAAACCTCGTAGATTCGAGCATATGTGAAACGAGAAACACTGCGCACGAACTTTTGGTCAGAAAGCTAAGATATGCAGCGTAGAAAACGGGGAAACTAATACAAGAAGATTAAGTTACAAGATTAGCTTGAGAGTGGAAGGGGGGGGGATAACCTCAAATAAAAAAAAACATTTAACAATCATTTTTTCATGCATTTTTATCGAATTATTACAAAAACTTTTTTCAATAATTTATTTATAAATTTTTAACGAAGCATTAAAAACGATTTGAACTCTATTTTCAATTTGGTCACCAGCTTGACGCTGAGTAAACTAGGTTATATTAAGAATGACTCGCCTAGAAAACATTGAACTGAAGCGCTATGGACAACTACAAGATTCTCCGCAAGATGCAGTACTGTCACGAGTTTTTTTCTCTTCAGTTGGAGTTTTTTTTACCCTGTTAGGAGTTTTATTCTTGCTGAAAACAGCAACTTGCGCGCCTCACATGCTCGAAAACCTGTGGTTTTCATGCATGTGTTAAAGAAAAGTGTTTTTAGGGCAGTTTCAAAGCACAGTATGAGTGCTAATCTCAAAACTCGTACGGCGCTATCGTGGTTGTAAATTGACTCGTTTCCATGATCTCAATGAATTTTCCCTAATGTCGGAAAAAATAATATATACGAGGCTCATGTGTAAAATATTTTTTGCTCAAATAATGTGTTCAGAAAGAGTAGTCGGTTGGCCTTCGGCTCCGACTTTAACTCATCTTCTGCATCGTTTCTGTTTTGCCTGCTTTTTCGGCTATGCCTACTTTTCGCGCTCATTGTATAGCACGTATATAATATTTATAGTACACATAATAAGCATGTATTTTAGATGTAGTTAAATTTTGTAGGATGAAAAAGAATGATGTTGCAAGTTTCAAGCGTCTGGATCAAAGAGTAAACAATGCTAATAATAAGTGCAATAATGTTATTGGTGTGTAAAATTTGGGAGGGGAGAAATGTTTTCAAATTAGACCGGACGTGGAAGTAGTTATGACCCCTTCCATTACACCCTCTCTTTCGTTGCCCCTCCGTCTGATTATCGTCAGAGGCCTGTGAATAACAGCAGCTCCTTTTGTTTATTCTCGTTTCTCACGCACATTGCCCAATGCTTAGAAATTGGTGATACCATAAGCCCTTTTATTTCACTGTTATCCAAAACACATATTATTTGGAGATAAATGCTGACGTGCTGAATACGACATCCGCCAGGATTTGTTAATTTACAATCTGGCACGTCAATAGAATGTTTGTTTCATGTTTCTTAACGCTTTTGCACCTCTTTGGTGAACACTGAACACCATTACGCAAATGTTATTAAGTTGGCATTGCTCCTTAAAGCGGACATAGCTCCTAGCTGCAGATCAAATCAGCCAAAATTTGGGAGAAACTTGAATCTGAATATTTATGTTAATGGAAAATATTCGGCCCATTTGGAAAACTTCACTTAAAACTGAAAATATTTCTTAAAAAAATATTTAAAAATGTAACAAAATAATAAAAAAAAACCTATGTGTCCCTCGTCGATTTGATTCTCCTTGATATATGTTGTAGTACTCGAAAAACTAAGCGACACATTTTTTTTATCTGTGAAAAAACTCTTCAAGAGGGTGAAACAGCCACTCAAAGATAAGTGTCTCAAGTGTTGATTGTGTAGTTTTGTGTACTAAAACCAAATTTGATTGATCTCGATCAAACCTTCTGGAAAAGATTCCTCACGATCAAAGATAAATAACGTAATCCCTGCCCCCTAAAATATGGAGGTACGGGTAAACAACCCCTACATATTTTTAAAGTTGTGCTGAAAATTTTTTAATTCACAGGAAGAAATTAACAAACACTATATTTTTCTTTTGAGACAAAAATAAAGTGGACGTTATTTGCCAAAAAAATTATTTAAAAAATCAGTCCGCTTAGCGTGTACATTCTTATAACACGTCACATTCCGTGTTGCACGCTTGCACTCGCTTAACAACCTTTATCGCTGCTATATACTTGTATTATAATTCGTTTATAATTAGATTATAATTATATATTATTATATTAATCATATATGATTAATTAAATAGATTATAATTATAATTAGTTTATTTGTAAATACAGAAGAAAACTAATTTACTTAAGAGAGCTGTGTACTACACATATGGGTTTGACACCCCTAACACACCCCCCACGGGTGCCTTGAAAACTACCCTTAAAACCAAAAATGACAACTTTTCACAAAATGGACCTTCTGAGTGCTTTATTCTCGTTTTTTTAAATGAAAATTATTTGTATTAGTCTAGTAGAATATTTATCAACATTGGTTGATTAATTTTTAATTATTTAACCAAATTCCATTTGTTTAAATAATTTTTTTTTAAATATTCATGGTATAAAGGCGGATATATTGCAGAAAAAGTAGGTGAATTCGAAAATCCGGTGGACTTTAGCTTCGGCGATTCTTGTAAAACACATTGTGACATATTAAGTTGTGCGAATATCGCTGTAATTCGATGTTCGTGGTGTAAGAAATCATCATGTTGTAAACACTTTTTTGAAGAATATACTGTCACAAATTCAAAATATTGTAAATGTGTCCTGAACAAAGAAGCTAAGTCCACCGGATTTTCGAATTTACCTGCTTTTTCTGCAATATATCCGCCCTTATACCATGAATATTTAAAAAGATTAGTTTATCTTAGCGAGGTTAATAGATTATGCACCAAAAATAAGGTGATTCATTTACAACAGATCGCATACCTTAAAATTAAACAAACTTTGAAAATAATGCGCACAAGATTTAATTATAAAGGTTAATAATGCGAAACAATTTAGAAGTAGTTACCCTCTTCATTGCTGTTTTTCTCTTAATAATACATAAATACCTTCATCCTCTTTTTGCGTCCAACACGTATTTTCTTCGGATTTTTTTGCTCGATCATAAACTTATTTTGCAATTTTATACATAATTGAGGGGTGGTTTACTCCCGTTACCATTAATTTTTTTTTAATAATTTTTTTCGCGAAGGACGTTAACTTTATTTTTGTCTCAAGTGCAAAATATATTTGTTTTTAATTTTTTACTGTGAATTAAAAAATTTTCAACACAACTTTAAAAATATGTAGGGGTGGTTTATCCCCTTTATATAGTATACATATTTTTTTGTTGTTGAGAAAATTACTTTACTCATCTTTCATCACGAGGAAACTTTTCCATTAGGTTTGACCGAAATCAATCAAATTTGGTTTTAGTAAACAAAACTATACAATCGACACTTAAGACCTCTATCTTTGAGTGGCTGGTTCACCCTCAGTTTTTTCGCAGATAAAAAAGATGTGTCACTTAGTTTTTCGAGTACTACAACATATATCAGGGAGAATCAAATCGGCGAGGGACACCTGAAAGACCTTCCTTGTGAGAGTACCATAGATATAAGTAGTCCGACACTGAGTGCCTTACATAAGCATGAGTTCATAAATGATTGCTATAGTAGTTAAATTGGTAATGCATTTTCTTGTACGTTGGAATCTCGATTGAATCTAATTCGGTTCACTCTGCAATGCCCTTAAAACTTAAGCGGAACTCTTCGAACCGTAAACAGATAGATCCAATTGTTATAATTAGATTATTATTATACAATTATCATGAAAAAAACATTTCTCATGCCATGATTAGGAAATTACAAGGAACAAGTATGATTGCTCAAATCTAAACTTTAACCTTCTATTCTGCTACTATCGGTCTGGGTCTTCACATTTAAAAGATATAATAAAAAAACAAAATATAAATTACAAAATAATTTTTAAACGATTACCCTGAGACTAGGATCTTGCCGCTGCAATTCCTGAAGTGCATTGTCCAAAGCTAGTTGATATGATAGAGAAGGTGGCTCTATTGAACAGAAGAAAACTGGATCTGGTACTCTTGAATCTATGGAGAAAAATTTGTTCACTTCTTCAGGTTGTAAGTTCATATTTTTTTTTAGTCTCTCTTTAGCTCGATTTGCAGATGAAGTGTTACATGTAATTAAGTCCCCAGTAACTGTCCACTTTAAACCAGTTATGGCGGCGATATTGCCACTATTTATTTCTGGTACCTCTGCGTAGTCGTCAGCATAAGCAACATATAAACGGCTACTCTGTTCATTCTTTTCTTGATAGATATTATAAAGTTTTTGACTTTTTGTCAATTTACCGGTAAATATTCTAAAAAAGGTCACTGGTCCTCTCTGCTTATCATAAATGATTTTAAATGCTTTTGCAGAGAGAGAATCCTGAAAATATGTTTAAAATTATCCAAGTTACTATTATCCAAACTGTTGGTAGTGTATTCCACGCCGGACTCACATAAACTAAATAACGTTTGACACCTTACATATTTATATTATAAAGAAAATAGAGACTACTAAGGATTTCACTTTAAACCAACCCTATTCGACTCCCCGATCATTGTACAGCAGCCGTTTCCCCCTTACACGTTCCCACATTACGAAGAACTCATACGCTCGCTAGCAGATAGCGTTTCATTCGTCCTGCCCTAGAAAAACATTGAATCTTATAGGAGAAAACTCTAAAAATAATAAAATAGCGGTTTTTAATTAAGATTTATGGTATTTAGTAATAATAAGGCAGGCCATGTATAGGACCATGTTGTAATTCGGGATACGTATCCTGCAAAGAAAAGCAGATTCTTATTTCAGTTCCTCCGGATTCATATCGATTATGGTAAATTGGTAAACATTTTTTTAGAGGAAATTAAGCAATAATGTATTTTTTCAATTTGAAAAAAAAGAAATTTACGAATTTCTGATTGAATTTTGTACTTTGTTATTTAAAAAGATCCAAATTTTTTTTTATTCTTCAATAAATTTCTTTTATGTATATAAATATTATAAACGCATAACACTGCAAAAGAAAAAGATTAATGTTAGGCTGTATTTTATACATTATTTCTTTAAATTTTGTATTTATTTTGCCAATAAGGTTCAAACTTATAATTTATTATAAAACTAATTTATATGTTTTATTAATAAATGTTATTCTTAGTATATAGTAGCTTTTTAAACAATTAATTAAAAATCACATACTTCCACATGTTGAATACCTATTTATTATAAAAACGTATGTGGAATTATAATTTTAATAATTTTGTATTATAGTACCATTAGAATATATCAAAATATTATAAATATAAATTGTTTAAAAACGTTTATATGATGTTTGCAATATCTGAAATTTTGATATACAATATACATAGCAATTTTAAAACAATGTTTTTTCAATAATCCTTATACACTTCAATGACTTTTACATTTTTGATATATAAGTTACCCATCAAAAAATTATTGGTCTTCATTTTAAAAATTAAAATGTTCTAGAATTTTTTGATTTAATATTAATTATTTATTTTCTTACAAGAACAATGTATTTTTAGAGCAGAGCGATCGACGCGCCACCGACGGATTAGTTCACCGCCAAGTGGTTACTTAGTCGAAAAGGGCTGCTTTAAACATTTTTCAAAAGTTATTGCATATTTCATATTTTGGAAACTTTAGTTTAGTTTAGAATTTATTGAAAAAAGACTCCCTATCTTGATGTTTTAAATACTTTTCATAAAACCCACATGATTTCGGCCTATTTTCATGCCAGTAGAGTGGATAGTATAGCGCTTCAGTGACTCCATCTCCATAGTTGTTGCAACTGCTAAGCCTACTTCGAGTTTCGTGCGATTTCGTTTTTTAGTAGTAACATAATTTTCCTAATAGAATTTAACTTTTGTTTAATCTGTGTTCTGGTCTTATGATTAAGAATTCCATAAAAACACGTTATATAATTGAAAAAATGTAGTACAACCTGGTACAACCAATAAATATGTTCCTAAATAAATAATTGAAATTACTTTCTAGAATCGATGCTGTATTTGGTGCTTTGTTTTCTAACTTTAAAAAAATATTTAATATATAATGCTTTTGAGTTGGTTTACTTATCCCCTCCCATCGGGCTCCATCCCTAGACCCCCCATGCCACAACCTGATAACGCCATCGTTGACAAATCAGCGTTCTCCCTCTTTGCTCTACAGCTTCGAAAAACGAAATTGCGGAACCAACCCACATGTATGAAAATTGCCTAAATCATAGGAGACGTTAAAAAAGTCTCATATTTTCTACGATTGGGGAAATGATGAGGGAAAACGTTCCGCAGACCATCGAAACATAAAGATCTGATACGCAATGTACTATTTTAACTTGAATTTAAAATGACCTCTCTTAAAAATAATAATTCGGCTGAAAAGTTCGTAGGCTAGCATAGTAAAACCTATTTTTTTGGTAAAATTAAAACAATGATTACAGTGGTCATACAATTTTCCGATACCATTCTTATAGTGCGATTTCTCTTTAGCCACAACATAGGCCATAGTTTCGGCGATTATCTCTTCATTGGTGCTGAATTTTTTCCAGTGAGCATTGTTTTGAGGTCTGCAAACAAGAAAAAGTCACTCGGAGCCAGATCTGGAGAATTTTGTAGCCTAATGCATGCAATTTTGCCATCGTTTTAATTGATTTGTGACACGATGCATTGTCTTGATGCATCAGCACTTTTTTCTTCAAATGGGGACGTTTTTTGTGATTTCATCCTTCAAACGCTCCAAGAACGCTATGTAATAACCTCTGTAGATGGTCTGGCCCTTTTCGAGGTAATCGATGATTATACCATGCGCATCCCAGAATACCGATGCTATAACCTTGCCAGCCGATTGTTGCGTCTTTTCACGCTTTGGATTTGGTTCATCGCGTGCAGTCCACTCGGCTGACTGTCGATTGGACTCTGGAGTGTAGTGATGGATATACATGTTTCTTTGATATCTTTAGAGTCGTCTCAGCTATCTCGATCAACTTCACTTTATGATCATTCAAAATTATTTTGTGAACTTTTTTTATGTTTTCGTCGGTAAGAGCCTCTTTCGGACGTCCAATGCGTGCATCGCCTCGACGTTCATTTGGCCTAGTTTAAATTTAGCAAAATACTTCCCAACGGTCGATTTCCCTAGTGCAGAGTCCGAATAATGTTTATCAAGCCTAGCATTGGCTTCAACAGTATTTTTTTCACCATAAAACAATGCTTCATTAACACACGAAATTCTTTTTTATCCATTTTTTTCACAATAACAAAAGTTGCTTCACTCACAATGCTATATCTCACGAACCAATTGTCTGCAAGCGGTCAAATTTATACACGCATCGTTTGCAGGTTGGTACTAACTAAAAATCATATGGAATTAATTTTAGTAACGCCATCAATGTGTCAGCCTACGAACTTTTCAACCCATTTGTTAGTTATGAAACCTATAGGTTTTAAATAAATTGTAGAAAAAGTCTTTTTAAATAGAAGTACGCGTAAAGAGCGAAAAAAATGTATAGCATTAATAGTTTACGTGTAAAATGAAACGTTTAAATTTTGAGCACATATCTCTAATTTTTCATTTTACACAAAACGTATAAAAATTTGTTCTCTCTATAGATAAATTTTTATTTGAAACAAGAGTACACTATAGAGGGAGATATTCAACACGTCCGGTTTAGCGCCCCACTCTCCCTACTAAAAAAAATTCAATCTTTTTTTATAAATGTAAATATTTAGTACAAGATAAACGTACCTTAATACTTTAACTTTAATTTTAGAAATTTTCAATTTAATAACTTAATAAATTTGTTTACGGCTTCTATTTAAGAAATAAACTGACCCTTACTTGACCCCTCAAAGAAAAAAATTGAAAAAAATTCTGTAGTATAGCGTCGTGCGTGTCGCGGGCGCAACGTGCAATAGTGTCCACTTTTTGAAAACTGCGTTTTGTCGGTTGAGACATAGCACATACTACAGTATTTTTTTCAATTTTTATTGATGAGGGGGCAAGTATGAAAAAATGGTTTAAACAATTAATTATGTAAATATTTATCTGAAAAGCTAACATAATAAGGTGAGAAATAAAAAAAACCCTGAGTCTATTCAGTTAATAAAACAGAGATATATATAAATGTATAACAGAAACATATAATAAGAAACCAAAACTTTAAAAACATCGATAATGTGTAAGTCCAACGTGGAATCTACCTACTGATATAATAAAATGAAAATTATAATAATATGAAAATAAAACAGTAAGAAAAAGTATTTACTTTGAAGCAGCTATATTTTGTTGAATGCGGGTTCATATCTGGCGAAGGAAGATACAAAACTATCCCATCCATCAGGGGTTGAACTCCTATATTTTTATACGAACTGCCAAGTAAAACCGGCACTGCTTTTCTACTTATTGTAACTCTACGAAGAGAATCGACTAAATTCTGATCAGAAACTTCTTCCAGTGAACTCTGTTCTATAACAACATTAGCTAATTCGTCATCTAAGCCAGAAAGCCTATCTGTTAATATCTTCCGCTTTTCTTTTGCAAATGCAAAAAGACCTGCGTCTTTTTCGGTCAGCTTTATCTTATCAATTTTCAGTCCTTGACTATTTTTGTTAAAGACTAGCTTTTCAAGCGTGATGACATTCACGAGACCAATTAATGATTTAGCATCTTTTAAAGGTAACTGTATAGGCAGAGAAATAGTATCTAACTTAGATTCAATTGATTGTAAGCTTTTTTCGAAGTCTGCATCTTTTCTGTCCATTTTATTAACATAAACTATTCTAGGTATATTATACCGATTTGCTTGTCTCCAGACGGTCATAGTTTGGGCTTCGACTCCAGCTGAACCATCAAGAACCACTATTGCTCCATCTAATACTCCAAGTGTCTGCTCGACCTCATTTGTGAAATCGATGTGACCAGGGGTGTCGATTAAATTAATCTTGAAATTTTTCCAAGAAAACGTAACAGCTGCTGAGGTGATCGTTATTCCTCGTTCTCTTTCTTGATCCATGTAATCTGTAACCGTGTTACCATGGTGCACCTCACCCATATTTGAAATGGTTCCTGAATAAAACAACATTCGTTCTGTTGTCGTGGTTTTTCCTAGAAATAAGAGAGATAAGCAATATTATTACAACTAACTTTGAACGTAGTTAATGAGAACTATAGTAAATATGGCAATATGGTAAATAATAATTTGAAAATTAAATTTTTTCTTCCTCATAGATGAAGCTTTGTAGTCGTTACATTTTCCAATACTTTAAAAATGGTTTAATTATAATTACCTTAGTTGATAAATGTCTAATACAACATTCTAATCAATTGTCCGAATGTATGTATGGATGTCGACATTTTTTATCGCCACTATAACTTGAAGGCAGTTGTAGATAAAATTATGAAATTTGTAGAACATTTTTTATTTGCACAAAAAATATCTCAAAACATCCCCAAACATTTTTCAAAATATTGAATTTAAACATTTTTATGTACATTTATAATTTTTTAAAATTAATTTTTCAACTATAAGTTCTATAATAACCAAAATTCAAAGCTTATGGAAAGGGAAGAAAGATTCCTCGTGTCAAGAAGAATCGATTGACCTTTAAAAATAATGCATTTAATTGAATATTAAGGAAGTTATAGTTATTTGTAATATTTTGAGAAATTTCGTTTTTATCTATAAGTTTTCAAATAATCAAAATTCAAAGCTTAGAAAATTGATTAGAACTTTGGATAGATAATTCAAAGTTGATGCAAGAATAGAAAATGATTTTTTGCTTAGAGAAGAAAAGAGTTAAACATAGTTTTTGTTATTTAAAAAAGTCGTTAATGCTTGCTCTATGAAGAATATAAATGCAGTTAAATAAAACACTCGATCGGATGTTTCATTTAACTTTTTCTTCAATTTATTTGACAGTTAGTTTTAGTTTAAATGATGGAATTCATACAATTGAAACAAATTTAGGTGATCGGAGAATTTCACATACAGTACCCTGCATGAATGCCTGCCCCACCCCACGAATTCGGGTGATAATTTGATTCCACATTAAAAGACGTATAAACCCCCTATTTCATAGGGAAAGGCATTCATGCAAGATACTGTACAAGTAATAAAATATCAACCTGGATATGTAGATAGACTGAATTACTTTAGATGTTTTAGATAAATTGTTTTACCGGCGTCAATATGAGCAAGGATTCCAATGTTTCGTATTCTTTGAATTTCGTGTTTCTCATCATTCAAATTTGCTACGCTCGAGGTCCAATGGAATTTTCGTTTCTTCCATCTGCATGAAATTCTTTTCAATAAGATTCGGCTTAGCATTTTTTGGAATCTTTTAAAATAATATTATCCATTTAAAAATATAGTGTTAGAGAGACATTTGCGTAAACTCGGATACACATATAAAGGTCCGTGGCTGACGTCCCCATGGATCTGAAATGCGTTTTATTACTAGCTAGTTCCAACTAGTGACAATAAATACGGAGTTTGTGTATCGACCTTAATCACTTTTTAATGGCGCAGTTATAGTTTCTGATCGTTCATTGGGATTCTACAGGGTTGTATTTCTCAATTATATAGGATCACACTATATTACTATTTATGGAAATTAGTGCCTTTTGCAAAGCATTTACCTTAAAGATATTTGTAATATTTTCAAATCTTTTGCAAACTCCCGCGTTGAGAGTGTGTTGTTGCGTCAAATTTTTTCCCGTGTTCCCATACATGCGTTGAAATGGTTGAAACGCAATGAGTGTTTTTGGCAGCCCTATCCGACTAAAAAACAAAATGGTGTTCCTTAGTGATTATAATTTGTATCTGCGAACTTTTCTCACCAGGGCGGCGCTGCATTTAGCACGCGCTAAAAATGCATTAGAGCAATGGGAAAATGCACGAAAATATTAGAAAATTCAAAATAATTCAGTTTGTGTACAAAATGAGGCCAAAAAATTTTTCTGATGCTATTGTAGGATATAAAATACACATTATCCATCAATCAAATACTATGAAATCGTAAAATAACACATGAAATTAGGTAAAATATATACAGTGGATAAAGGCGCGATATTTCAAATATTTTTTAAGACAATCATGAAATTCTTACTGCACAGTAAGAATTTCTTGATAATGTTATAATAATAATTATTATTATTATTTATATTATTTCTATAATGTTAACAATATCTTAAAAAATATAAAAAAAGCTTAGCTACCAACCGAATTATTTTTTTTATTATTCTTCCGAACTTTATAGGAATGAAGTAACAAATATTGTATTTATAAACTTTGTGTGTTTGTTAAAAAAAAGAAAAACATGTAAAAGGAGAAATAGAATTTAATAAAAATTTTGAAATGTAACAAAAATTATAAGTTAAGTGTCACAAAGCTTGGCTGCTTTTTTGTTCAAGACACTAACTTTCTTTATTTCCGA
Organism: Synergus laeviventris; assembly: GCA_032275145.1. NCBI lineage: Eukaryota > Metazoa > Arthropoda > Insecta > Hymenoptera > Cynipidae > Synergus > Synergus laeviventris. The sequence goes on along the minus strand of JAUESI010000026.1, from coordinate 4,249,052 downwards.
CATTTCCTGTCTTACAAATTGTCGCATCCTTATTTGTAAATAGAATTG
>JAUESI010000026.1:4201898-4214733 GCA_032275145.1 Synergus laeviventris | reverse complement strand
AAGTCTTGTCCGCAAAAAGTACATGTTCTTTCTCACAATTTACACTGGAACCGGATACATTTGATATTGACGCATCATTAGAATCTTGCCTACAATTGACTCTTGATAACATTGACGTTGATGGAACACTATAATCACTCGGCTCACAATCAGTACAATCAACAAGAGAGCTTTTGTAACTTTGAATTACCGGTGGCTATAACCCACTCAGAACCAGTAATATCACATTTCGGATATTGGTGGTACTTTGCCCGGCGAGTTGATGGACAGTTGAGGACTGAACAATTTTGCTTATCACTTGATTTTTTATTTTTTAAAAATCCAAAATTTCAAAAAGAATTAACACTATTTTCATATGGGCAGAATATGAATATGAGTGAATATGACTTCTTGAACCTGTCGGCAACATTCGGCACAGTTCGGCAGTCGATACACCAGAGCCATCTGTAAGGTCCGCAATCAGGACCAAAGTATGTGTCTTCACGGTTCCCTATACTAGTGGCCACGGCCTGTATCCGAGTTTGGAGCCATTAGCATAAAAATCTGACTCGAGATTGAGCTTTGAGATCTAGAAGTCTGTTTCTGATACTCAAAGACTTGGTCTCTCGGTTGAGTCAGTAAAGATTCCTCATTCTCTCTCTCTATCGAATGCGACATAGTTTACCTGTGAGCAATTAGAAAGAAAGGGAAAAATTGTAAGAAAATAAGAGGATATAATAAGATGAAACTCGTGAGCGATCAGTAAAAATCTATAAAGTGTTTTGTGGGTAGGACCTGCGATTTATCGTGGTATCCGAGTTTGGATTGATTTTAGGAAACGTTTTCTAGGCAGGACCCGCGATTTATCGTGGTATCTGAGTTGGTAGCGCTAAGCAAGGAAATTCTGAATTGAGTCAAATTTCTGAGATTAGAAATACATTTCGAGCTCTCAGATATTTAATCTGTTGAAAGAATCCATAAAAGATTGTATACAGCCGCTTGTGAAACGACATATATTATCGTGAGTACGTATAAGCGAATATTATAAGAAAAGGCAATAAGTGTATGCCTAAATGTGTGAAGAGTGCTTAGAATAGTAGATAAGACAAATTAATTGTGTATGAGGGTATTTTAAAAGTGAATAAAATAAGGATGAAAAATAATCTTTGGTTCTTCTCTCGTGCCCGAATCTAATAAGAATTAAAAGAGTGAAAATTCTTTAAATAAAATAATATATAAATAATGGAAGGTTTCAATATATAATTTCAGCGATTCATCAAAAGATTTTTAAAATGAAAAATTATATTAAAAGGAATTCTCCCTTTTTGGTAATTAAAAGATTTTTAGAATAAACTGTCAAAATTACTCAAATAAAGAGATTCTCCAATTTTGATAAATTAGGGAAGTTTTCAAAATTAAAAAATTATATAGTAAGCAATGGGTTTTCAAAATTAAAGACATATATCTGGTAAGCAATGATGTTTGGATACGAGAATCACATAATACGAGATAATATATTTCAATGACTAAATTCTTAGAATTTAATAATAAATAGAATAAAAATGAATACAAATTTTATATACTAGAGTATCATACAATCGAATTTTAGGTTTTTCGGCACTCCGGGTTATTAAAATTATTTTACAGGCACATAATTACAAAAGGAATAAATGCAAATAATCAAAAAAATGTAATAAATACATTAATAAATAAAATGCAAATCAATTCAATAAATATATGTACAATTCAATAACACAATAATATAGTTTAATGATTAATTGATTTAGCCAAGAAGTAAAGAGATAAAATATATAAAATATGAAAGGTAAAAAAATAGGACTAAATAATAAAATTCCTGGCTAAACCATTAATAAGAAATCGAACTTTACCTTTTTTGGTTGTTGCAATAATTGAAGATAAGAACAGCTCTAAAAGTCTAAAAAAAAATCATAAAAGTTTTTAAATTGCAAATTAACATAAAAAACAGCAAGTCGCTGTTCAGAGCACTTAGCCATTAGGCATTTGTACTCTATCCCCTCTGTTTAATCAACTCAAGGTTGCTGTTGATATTCACAAGTGCAGCGAACGTCAGCCTGGGCACTATGATGGCTCGATAGATCCACATCAGTTGTTGTGGGCCGAGTCCCCATCTCACTTCAATAGCTGCTTTACACTCTAAGAAGGTAAACTTCGCCTTCTGACATCTTCCCAGTAGATGGTTATGCCAGTTGAGTTTCTTATCCAGTATAACTCCTAGATATGTCTTACTTGAACTCGCGTAACAACAGAAAAACCATGAAAAGGATTCACCCGTGATTGTCCTTACGAAGGACCGAATATTAAATATAATCGTGTTAGAGCGTAACTGGACAAAATAGAAAAATTAGAATTGAGCGATGATTCGCCCACCCTGATGAGAATCCCACGATGAGGGTATGCGCCCACCCTCAGAAGCGTCAAGCTGAATGAGCTTCAGCATACGTAGAGACTCGTAGGAGTACTAGTTTGATGACAGAACGTGTCAAATGACCCGTGGCTGTTACTTGAGCCAGAAACGTAGACAATTCCTCGTAGGTTAGGGTGGTATCTCCAACACCCTGCAAAGATGGTGTTTCACGGAACGCACCGCCACTTCCCATAAACCGCCGAAGAGAGGTGCAGCTGGAGGGTTGAATTTCCATGTGGTCTGGTGTTCCGCGAGGTACTTATTAGAGATTGGACGAACAGTACTTCGGCTACTGCGTGTTCTCCGGCCTACTGTTATAACTGCTTACCGGAGAACCTGACAGTACTCCGGCTCCGGATCCTCTGGCCGCCGGAGTATTCTGCTGACAGTAAATTCGGTCGGATTTTTACTGCTATCTGTTTGCTCCGGCGAAAGCTACCTGAAACTTTTTTTTGCGTCTGCTGAGTTGACCCTTTTTTTGCGTATGCTTAGCTCACCCTTTTTTCTAATACTTGAATTGAACTCTCGGAAAGCAGCACCGAACGAGCGCGTGGCCTAGTAGGAAAGGGAGGGTATAACGCCACAGAACGAGAGATGCGAGCTCCGAGAGTCAAAAATTTAATACGTTTTTAAAACTTAACTCGCGATATCTACTAATAGAGATTTCTTAATGAAATTTGAAAGGGTAACTCTTCTTACCTTACCGAACCCTTCTGGACCAAAAAAAAAGGAATAAACAGAATATAATTAATAATAACTTAATTATATGTATTCCTATAGAGATTTGTGCTAAAATTTTAAGACTTTGTAAACAATTTGTCAGGGAGAACTTTTTTTACAGAGTATAGAATTTTTTCTGAAAATTTGAATTTTTTTTATCGATTATTGTAGGAAATATGTACATAAATATACAAGCTTGTCGCGGTTTGAGGACGAAACTAGCGCGCGCGGCTGGATTCAATGTAAGAAAACTAACATAAAAAAAAAGATTTAGAGAATTTGTTAGTTTACGTGACTAACGGTGGTAAATAATATTATAAAAATTAGTTGCAAACTCGATTAAAGATTAAACTTCGATTAAAGAAAAGGTGACGCGAAAGGAATAAGTATGAAAACAAAAAGAGATAATCGTTTATCGGGGAAGTTTTCAACAAATTTAATCAAAAACTCTATTTAAAAATGTTTTTTACTTACCAGTAAATTGTATGAAACATAGGATTCTTACCCATTGTACTTTTTACTAATTTCGATGCTGAAATAAGGTTTATGATTCGCTTTTATTTTAAAAATGTTACGAGATGAGATATTATAATAAGTTTATTGAAATTTCGTCCTCATATTCGTACATATTTCCCACAATAATCAATAAAAAAAACTTCAAATTTTCAGAAAAAATTCTATATTCTTTGAGAAAGAAGTTCTCCCTGACAAATATTTTACGAAATCCTGAACTTTTAGCACAAATCTCAATAGGAATACATATAATTAAGTTTTCATTAATTATATGCTGTTTATTCCTTTTTTTTTGGTCCCGAAGGCTTTGGTAAGGTAAGAAGAGTTACCCTTTCAAATTTCATTAAAAAATCGTGCTAAGTTCTGACTCAGGCGAGTTTTTGCTTATAATATTATGTGAATTAAATTGTTTATAGTAAATCACAATAAAATTAAAATAATTAGACAAAACACTTATGTATTTTATTTAATTTTTAGCGTAATTTTTAGGCTTGCATTAATTTAAAGGTTGGTTTTAGATTTGACAAGAGAAAATCTATTTAAAAACATACGTAGTACATAAACTGTATGTTAATATCTTAGCGCACATTTTAACCAAGAACAAGAATGTCAATTGTATTCCAAAACCGTCAAGTTTAACATAGATTTCATGAATTGAACATATTATTTTGTACTTTTTCTGTATTTTCCCATATTTTTTACGTATTACTGTAAAACCTCAAAGAATATTCATATTCCTAGGTTATTCTTATATCAATTAATTAAAAGTTGACTAAATAACGAAATCTACAAAAAGCGATATTTCCGACGTTACAGAAATAACACAAAAACAAAGCATCCTCTATGAGGAAGCAATTCAGTACGAAATTATCTGATTGTAATTCAAATCTCTACTAGTATTCCAAGGTAGACTGTTGCAGACTAACACAAAGGATAAAAAAAATGTATCACAATTCTGTATAGAAATTTTATTATTATAGAATTATAATTAAGGATAGAATTATAGTTTTAGTAATTATTAAAGCAGCTTCGGACTTCCAGAGGAAGTAGGATTAATAATTTAAGTACTCTCATTGGTTGTATTCAATTTGAAGTTCTTTGAAATTTCAAAACTCTACTCATAAATGGTATTTGATAATGTTTAAGAACCACACTCTGTTTACGGCAAAGCAGATCACTAATAGCCGATGTGAGAACATCCACTGTCAATGAGAATGGTGATACATAAATGGCCTGAACATAAGTTTGAAAGTCAGCAGGAGTCAATGAATTTTGATTTTGTCGATCTGTAGCAAGTACGAAATGTCCATCATCTTTTTGTGTTTTCGAATAAATTTTAGAATTTCGTAGAAATAATTGCCTTTCAAACTCATATTCAGACCGACGTTACTCAGCCTGGCATTTTCCGATTTATCATAGCACCTAAGTCTTGAACGATATGTCTTTTTTCCGGATTGAAAAGCAACGTTCGCGCACTTAGAAAAGAGATGTCAGGTAATTGTTTTAAAACGCTGATTGTTTCTAGTCTGACACTCATTGGCCTACTGAACCTATCCAAGATCACGTTTTCTCCATTCGAATACTTCCATTTGCTCGACGATGACTTTTTGTTACACTCTTGATTGTTAAGGTTGATGTGACCAGACAATGCACTATTATTACTAATCAGAAAAGGCTTGCCGTCATTTAATTTTGAAACATTCTTTTCTATTTTCTGAGAATTTTTCATTCTCACTGTCTCTACGTCATGTTTCATTTTCCAATTTTCAGAAAAGCTCGGTCCTGGCATGGGTTCAATTATTCTGAAGGGCTGCAATTGCTTCTGTAATTTGGTAAAATCGACGTTTGAAGAGTCAGTTGGCAGTCTAGCGGTTATCCCTTGAGGAAGATTTAACTCCGGTGCAGCAACTAATTCGGCTGGATCTAGGAAAAGGCAAATTTGTAGACTTTTAATTTTTCTTATATATAAGACTTACTTAAAAAATTATCTAAGAAAATTTCATGCTATTTAAGCATATATATTAAAAATACTTTTCATAACGTTTATTATTCGAAAATTGAAGCAACTGAACAGCATATCAAGCAATTATGAAAATATCAAATAAGACAAATTTTACCTTCGGTGCTGTACAAATGAATAAGTCATAAGGCTTTTTATTCATCGTTAGATTTGTATATCAACATATTGCAAAATGCATGATTATAAACCGAACCAAAAAGAAAATTTTTTTATGATTTTATTATAAAAAATTGAGAGGTGACTTATTCAAATTGCCGATAAGTATTCCATTATTTGCACAGCAATGCGTAATGGACTTCAAAATAATCTTAAAACCAATTTATCAAGTTTAAAACTGATGCTTCATGTCCAGTCGTCTAAATAGTAAACCACTGGTAAATTAAATAGAGAGTATATATGTAAGCAATTTCCATAAAACTTTAGAAATTTGTTCCGATTCTGAAAATAATAAAGTACTCGTTCTCCATATTTCAAACAAATTGGCTAATATTTTCACAACGATCAAGGGCATTGAGTTATCTCAGAAGATTAACATAGGAGAAATAACTGAAGGGGTGGTCTACTATATGACCCTACGGCACTTAGATAACCAACTCCAACACTTTTATGGCTACCCCCGACTCCTGCGAGTTCCTGGATTAATCCCAATATTTATAATTTTTTAAAATAAACAAACCGCGAGATAATACTTTAATGATGTCTATTTCTTACAAAAATATTATTTTTTTCAAAATTTTCGTTTGTTTTGGTCCGTGTAGGCTCTCTGTATAGTTAGTGTTGCCACACGATCACGGTCGGCACATGGTATACTTTCATTTTAGACTACCATTTCACGAGGCTAGTAAAGTGTTAGCAGGGTGAGGCACTATTTTGTGTTTGAAATAGTATTTAATAACAAACGATAGTCTTGTCTTTTCTAGTGATCGAATTGCGCGAGTATCAGTTTTTTTGGAGCTTAGAAGAAAACCTAGGATATAGCAGGACTGGCGCTATCTGACTATTTTTCCGGGAAAGAGTTAAATTATTTATAAACAGAGGAAACTAGAATATTGTATTTTCTCCGTTCATTTAATGAATAATTGACTTAAAAATGCTTTAAGAGATCCAGGATTTGTGAAACTCGAGACTTTTGAAGAGCATTTTTAAACTCTCGATGCTTTTTGAAGAGTATGGCATGTTAAACACATATGACACACGAATCACAATTAAGCTTTAGAAACTATTCAAGACAAAGGTCTTAGTGATTACCAAAATATTAAATGTCACTCTATATTCAATGAGTTGAAAACCTTATCATGTATGTAATCTAGGACTCGCTCCTTGTCTGGGGCATAATTTGTTTGAAGAAATCATTGCGTATGAACCTCAATCCTCCAATAGGCTCTCCCAGCCTCTTTGAGAGCTTCCTCTTCGTCCCAATCCAAGGTGTGACGAGACTGTGCTGAGGGATGTATGGCACTATGGATGCAGTATCGCCAACGGCTATGTAGGTGATCCTTAATGAACCGCAGCTACTCGTGGGATTAACATGCTAGGTAATGGAAACAAAAATATAAATAACACGCAACAGGGGCTGGATCTCGTCGCGGAACATCCACCTCGTGAGCAAGCAGAGGTCGTGGTTTTCACACCTTCCCTGTCACAAGTAAAAATCTCCCTGATCCAGGAAACCGGGGAAGGGCTAACGACCTAAGCGGAGCCCGTATCTGCTGGGTATCAAGCTGGATCGGTTCCATCGGGGACTATATTGATGGATTTTGTTTGATCTGGTTTCACTGGTCCCGCGGAGCATGAGACGAAAAGGGATCCCCTTCTATTCCCCCACCTGCGAGGAAGACGGACGCGCAGAAGCACAAGAAGTAAAAAGCTGTGGTTAGGGCTGGAACCCGTCAGGCTGAAACTCACAAGTCCTCAAGGAGCACTCCGACGGCACCAGTGCGCAAAAAGAGAAAAAACGTTGAAGGCAGCGAAAAAGAAGGCGCAGCAGGAGCCATTCTCGCAGCAAAGATCCTCTTGGGCTGCCGTCACTGGCAACCTACCCAAGGTTGAGATGACCGGAGAGAGGTGCTGGCTGAAAGAATAGCGATTGAGGTCTTCGAGGAAGTTAAGGGCTGTGTCGTGACCGAATCCTAGAATCTTTCGGAGAGGGGGTGATACCTAGGTTTAGGGACACAGTCCTTAGAAATGGCAGGATCATGTCCGTCTGTGAGACTAAAGTGATGATGGGGTGGTTGCAGGAAGTGATGCCTGTATTGCGGCTAGCTGACGGCTCTCAGGTGCGGCTTGTCCGCTCTGAGGAGCTTGTCAAGCGGATAAACCTTACAGTAGGGTGCAGCCACTACAAAGAGAGGCAAAGAAACAGCTGCAGCTGTTAAGTCTGCATAACGCTGGCCTTGACTCTAGGAACTGGTCCACAGGGTGGAGACCCTTAAGGTGAATTTCAGCCTGCTGGTTCTTGGTGTTGACGCCATCAAGGCTAGGAACTTCAGAGCTCACCTGGAGACTGGAAAAGTACTTTTTAGAAATGTCTCTTTGAAGGACTGGGTGAATCTTGTGGTAAGATAATCGATGCGATCATTAATAGTCAAGAAGGCTACGATGAGAGGAAAGATTTTTCAATTAAACTTGCACCATAGCAAAGGATGCCTCGGCCGTTATGTCAAAGTGTACGTCTAAGGTGCAGATAAAGACAAAGGCTTGACACCTTTAGGCCAGTTCAGGAGCCGTAGTGCTACAAGAGGACTTCGAGGTCTCAAGCCTGCGGGAAAGGTCCATGCTTTCGAGTAGAATCCTAGAAGATGCGTGGTGGTTAGAGGCTTTGATGTTGCCTTCTTGCAAGAATTCTCAACTAGGGACATAGCTGTGGTCAAGTTAGAGAGGCATAGTATGATGACACAGGATGGCGGATAGCTAATTATAATGTCAGCTTATTTTTCGCATTATAGGGACGTGCCTCCTGTGGAGGAAGGAAGCTTGTAGGTAATTGTAGAAAGGGAGGCCTTAACCTGTTGATCGGATGTGATGCTAATACACATCGTTTGGTGTGCTTTAGGGTAGGTACGGTAGTCCGAAAGAAATCAATCTGACTGAGCTAACAGTTAGGTCAGCGATAATGGCTGCCTATGAGGGAAACTGTCCCCTTAAAAAAGTGATAACTGAGAAACGCAAGCTCAAGTGGAGTACTGAACTCTCCGAAAGGAGAAGGGAGACGCGGAATCGTGGAGAGAATTGTCCACTCAAACGAGTACAGTCTCGAATACGGCGAAATTAGCTAGAATTATAGCAGGTTCTCGGGGAGAAGATCTTCGACATCTAGAATAAGAGGACAGAAAAGTCATTTAATCCCCGAAGGAGAAACCCTAGAGTTGCTAATGAAAAACGACTTTCCTAATTTTTCTGATCTTCAAAAAGCGAGGGAATATACCCGCCAGAAGGATGGAAGGAAATTCTAGAGTTTGGCAGCAGAGGTGGTTAAGGCAGAGAAGGTAAGATTAGCGATTGAGTCCTGTGATTCTTAAAAGGCTCAGGGGCCGGATAGTATACCTATACCCGACGATCCTCAAGGAAAGCCTTTGGGTGGTTCTGGAAACTCTAGCAGAAGAGCAACAAAGGAGCTGATGGGCTGATGAGCCCATGAGCAAGGTGGGCATGTCTTTTTAGAAGAGTGTTAACCTTATCTAGGAATAGGTCAAAACTCAGAAGAATAGAGAGTGACAGCGAAGCCCAGGATGTGGTAAGAGCAGGGTCTTTTTGGGAGCTCCTGAAGCTTGGCAGGCTAAGGATGAGGATTATAGTGGAGATCCTCGCAAGACATAACGATCTAGGGAAATATAGGCACATCACGGGTAAATGTCTAACACCGGCATTTGAGAGATGTCGGGCGAGTATAGATGACTCCAACCATTTTCTATGTCATTCCGACGAGCTAGCATATCTCAGACCTGCTCTGTTCCAGCAGGTGGAATATTTACCGGGTGGGACAAGAGAACTGACTGCCGGTCAAATTCTGGCCTTCTGTAAGACCTGTTGATACCGACAACAACCCTGAGTTGACTAAGCAGAGGGGATAGAGTACAAAGAGCTAATGGCTAAGTGATCTGAACAGCGGCTTGCTGCCCCCTAAGTACTGTAATAATAATTTTTTAAAAATTATCCTCAGTATTAATTATATACTCTTGACCTTGTGAAAAGAAATATTTTGAAATCTCTTTCCTAAACAGTCGAATCGAATAGAAATTTCAATTCACACATAAATTTTCTAAAAATGCAGCTAAAATTACTTAAACTTTTTAATGTAATAATTACTTGATAATGATGCAGTTACTTTTAAAAGAGCCCGGCTAATACGGCAGACATACCGAAAATTTATTTCCGACGGTAGTGTACCTATATATGTAATATGACCAAATGAACATACAGTAGAACCCCGCTTAAACGAGCGATTATCCGAGGTTGAAACAAAAATAGTTGACCCGTATTATCCGAGCTGTAGCGCAAGAGTAGTCCGTATTATCCGAGCCTTGTACATTATACATACTTATGAACTTGCCTTAACCAGAGCAAATCTTTACAAACCTCTGCTCTGATTGGGTAATAATCTAAATACGCTCTACGTCAAAAGCTGCATGAACCGCTCTTCAATAAAGATATCGCATGGCCGAGCTCCGAAATTCAAATACGGCGTAAAATAAGGAAGGTAAGTACGTATTTACGTAGGTGCATCTAAATGTGATTTATGCGAAATATTGATAAAATAAGTGTTTCTATGTAATATAAACAATTTATAAAATTGTAAAATACAGTATAATTCAGTATACTTTAAGTTTATTATACTAAGACTTTGTTTTTATTTAACATTCCGTCTTATCCGAGTTTTCCGATTATCCAAGGTAAGGTCGGTTCACATTAGCTCGGATAAGCGGGGTTCTACAGTAGTCGGAAAATTTTAGACTGCCATAAATACAAATAAGCAAGCTGAGGTGTAGGAGCTTCAATGTGGAAAGGACAGAAATCGTACTTTAATAATCAGAAAAAAACAACTTTTAAAGTTATAGATAAATGAGCAGATTTGCCCCCAGCCCCCACCGAGAGACGTCTCTTAATTGACGTTTTTAATCGTTACGAGATTCATAAATTCATCGAAATCTTATTAACTGTCAGGCAATCTACGATACAATCTACAGCTGAACGTGCATATAGAAACTAAGGAATTCTAGCTTGAAAACTTACAGTTATATATCGAATTCCTGGAACAAGTAGCATCATGATGATAGGGTTCGGAATGTGCGGAACAATGTGGTGTTAGTAGAGGATCAAACGGACAGAGTAAATCCAGTGTTAGGAGAGCAGATAAACCACCACCTGCACGAGAGTGGGAAAAATTGGCAATTGTTCAAAGAGACTTCTTTGATATTTTTATATTTGAAACATGAGTTAAATGTAAGTATTGTTATAATAGTCTTTCCATAAAATAAAGTCCAATTTGTCGTTGTTATTGTGAGTTTTCTACTAATTTTTATCTATATAATTATCTCTTGCTATAATCACGCACACAGTGATTAGTGAGCCCTTATTAACATTTTCTAGGTAGAGTTCTAAAGAGGGAATACTACATTTATAACGGTAAAATAAACAAAAACATTGGCAGATCTGCTTCTTAGATTTTTAGTAACTTAATTTTTTCAGATTATTGTTTAAAACTTTAAAATAAATAAAAAAATAACCCAAAGGAATTAGTAACCTTTTTCTGAGCAGGGAGTCCAAATCAAGCAACTGAAGCGTGACGTCTGAAGAAAGGATGCAAATTGTTTAGGGATATACAGGCGCATATTACAAATATTTTATTAACACTGAAATGCATAATATTAAGATTATTTATATCGGAGGATGCTATGAAGTATTTAATTATACCATTATGATATTTTATCAATTAATTTCCTTTCGCGCATAGCGCGATCGGTTGCCTTTCGCACTGAAAGCGAACTCTGGTGAATTGGAGCGATCTAACGAAATAATCTGCATTAGGCAACTGCTAGTATTGCTCACTTCCTGGCTGCAGTACTGCCAGGTACTGTCCAGCTCGCGGTGCCTTTCTTTCGACCCCACACTTCGCCTCATCTAAATTTGCGACCGAACGCAGTCACTAAGGAAATCAGAAAACAGGTCGCCTCTTATTAGGGTCAAAGCTTAGTAAGTAGTAAGAAGACAGAATAATTGATTGGGAGATTTTTAGAAATGTTAAGGCTTGGTGTTAAGTAATGAACACCTCCAACGCACTATATCTTAGTCTCTAACTCCTTGCGGCGCTTATCTAGGTATATGCCGTATTTGCTACAATACAATAAAATTGCACATTTTTTCCACCACTTTTCCACCTGGTTTTCGGGGCTTAAATGAAAATACGGGATCGACCAATCTCGCGTTCATAGTATGTCCAGACACATTTTATGACCCCTCGATCTCAAATATTAGCATACCGACCTTCAGGTCGTGCAAAGCTACAAGCAAATGTGTATGATTTCATCAAAATTTCAAAATTTCAAGGGTGCTGCGGGGATAGTAAATATTATCCCATCGGACTGAAACTTTTTTTACTTTCATTTGGCATGGTTTCATAACTTTTCCGCACCCCCCATTATCCAAAACATGAAAAAATGGATATTCGATACACTCTATTGACTATCAAGCTATTGACAACTGTTTCTTGAGTAGCGCCCTGTGATACAAGCGTATAATTCTCGCTTTTATTTACTTTTTAATCATATTTTCGTCGTTGGGGATACTTGAATGTAATGTCAATCCTATCTTTTGAATAATTTTACAAGTCAAATCTTCCATACAGTGCCTTTAGTAGTTTTGAAGTGTCCCTAAGTGAAGTTCAAATAAAAAAAATTAAAGAATTTTTGAAAATATACAAGTTTTGACAATGAATTTTAGTAGAAGTTAAAAATAATTACATTGATTATGTAGAACAATTACTTGGATTTATTATGTACTCTATTCATCTGAGATAGTAGAGAATTATCAATTTCACCAATTCATATTTAAAGAATACAGCCCCGAGTAAAAATTTTTCGACTGAAGACCGACTTAAATTGCCCCTAATCAAGACCTTTTCAAGACCATTTTTGACTGTGGTTTTCATGTCTTGTAGGTAA
>JAUESI010000026.1:4160242-4170893 GCA_032275145.1 Synergus laeviventris | reverse complement strand
ATCCTAAACTTGTAAAACGTACTAAGTAATAAACAGATACAAGTCAGAGATTGACTTGTATTAACTACTTTATTATTGAAGAGTGAATTTATTCATAACATCCCAGTACTCAATATACATTTTAATATTTTTGAATTCCCTGAGAAAAACTGAGTTGAAAATAGCCTATACCAAAAATTAATTAAAAGCTTAATTAACTCGTTATAGAGGTTTAAAGCTTGACCAATCAGCAGTACGCTTTAAGTTCTTTTCACGGAAGATAAACTAAGCTAAGCTAATTAATAATCAAAAATGATTATTATTATTTTTATTAATATTATTAATTAAAAATATTAATTTAATAGATTATAATATACTTCGAATCGTTCACCGAGCTGTGTTCGGTCGTGCACCAGGTAGTTTGAATAACAATCGACGAGAATCTTTTTGAAATTTAAAGTTGTCCACGAATAGGAAAAAGTAAAAATTGTTAACTGATGACCATGATGTACCGCGTCGTGCACCAGGTGGCTAGAACAATAATCTACAGCAATTTTTTCGAAATTCCAAGTTGGCGAAAAACAAAATAAACTTAAAACGGTAAATCACCGACTAGGGTGTAAAAGGGTTGTGCACCAAGTAGCTGGAATAAAAATGGCCTATTACTCCCTAGTCTGCGAATTACCATTTTAAGTTTATTTTGTTCTTCGACAACTTGGAATTTCGAAAAAATTCCTGTAGATTTTTGTTCTAACCACCTGGTGCACGACGCAGTATATCCTGACCATCAGTTCACAATTCTTACTTTTTCCTATCGGTGGAATACTTCCAATTTCGAAAAAATTCCCGTCGATTCTTATTCAAACTACCTGATACACTATTGTCAGCGGCACATGTACGCTCGACCTCTTAACGCGTGCTGCTGATTGGTCGAGCTTTAAACCTGTCTAACATAGTTAGTTAAACTTCTAATTAATGTTTGGTATAGAGGATTTTCGACTCAGTTTTTCTCAAGGAATTCAAAAATATTAAAATGTATTTTAAGAACTGAGACACCCTGTTTACATATTTTTTAATTCTCAAAATATACCAGAGGAGCCAAATTTTTTATTTTAAGTAAAAAGCGACCAAGGTGACCTTTTCTTTGCTATTTTGGGGGATTCACATCCTACTCGCAATTTTGCAGGATGTAAAGAGGTATCAATACAAACTATGGGATTGTTAATAAGTGATTGGTTATCGTACATTTACCGGGTTATAAATTGCGATTAGTAACTATACTGCATTTAAAATTACACCTTACTGCAAAGACTACTCAAAATTTGTAAACAGCGTATAAGTATTGTGTGTACTTTGAAGCAATAAATGTAATACAGAAACAAAAAGTATTGTTTTATTTATTTATAAAGTAGTTTTCTCTTGAAATAAAGCAAACTATTAAAGGCGTTGGAGAATGGTGAACTTAAAAAGTTTTTGGGTGCCGCAATATAAAGACGGCCCTACCACCACATTTAATTTGAAGAGTAGATTTCGAGTTAATTATCAGAAACTCACCAAATATTCCGGGTCTGACGAAAATCTAGAGTACATCTTGTAAAAAATGTATCGCATAGAGTCCTTCTACAATATAAACTTTCAAACTGTTAGCAAATTTTGTGGAATATTGCGACATAAAAATTTGTCACGTGAGAAAATGTTTACATACCATTTGATATGACAGAAAATATTACAGTGATAGAAGCCGGCTATCTGAGACAATCTTATAGAACATGACGGTTGCGCACAGACAGTGGATCGAATAGTTGGATACTAAAATGATGATAAAGTCGCAAATGAATTACAGAATCGTTGTCGATAATCTAACTTATGAAATTCTTTCTAGAGAAATTATAATTACCTGCCTCTTACATATAAATAAATTTTTTAAGTGGAAAACATATTAATTTATAAATTCCTAAGACAATTTTTTTTCGAAATAAAGAAATTTGTCAACTTGACAAATTTATTATCGAAAAAATTTTAATTTTTACGTATAATTACATAATAAATTAGATACAAAAAACAAACAGTATTTACCTGATTGAAAAATGTGAAAAATATTGAATTGAAAGCAAAAGAGACTTCTAAGTTCATAAATAAATAAGGAAATTTTGTATTTCCGTAATTTTTTATTTATATATAAATATGTATGAGAGATACAGATAATTATAAATTGTTCGATAAAGAATTTGTCAAATTCAAAAATGTATTTATTTCTAAAGAAAGACCACTTCTTTATTTATAAATATGAAAACAAATGTTCTACTTAGCAAATTTTCTTCTATTTACTTCGTGAACAGGCAGGTAATTATAATTTCTCTGGAAAGAATTTCATAAGTTAGATTATCGACAACGACTCTGTAATTCATCTGCGACTTTATCATCATTTTAGTACCCAAACTAGCCGATCCACTGTCTGTGCGCAACCGTCATGTTCTATAAGATTGTCTCAGATGGCCGGCTTCTATCTGTGTCATATTTTCTGTCATTTCAATTAGTATATAAAAATTTGCCCACGTTACAAATTTTTATGTCGCAAAATACCGCAAAATTTTTTTAACAGTTTGAAAGTTTATATTGTGGAAGAACTCTATGCATTCCGTTTTTTTTATTTAGTGTCAGTGTAGTGTCAATAAAATTACGTAAAGTGAAGTGATTTTGACAATCATTCTCTCTTGTTATCTCTTTCTCGGGATTCGGCTGCTCGGTGTGCATTTCTCCGTTTCAGAAAATGAATATCTGTGGTAAAAGTATTCATTTTCTCAAGAAAAACACGATGCATTTTTTACAAGATGCATTCTAGGTTTTCGTCAGACCCGGAATATTTGGTGAGTTTCTGATAATTAACTCGAAATCTACTCTTCAAATTAAATGTGGCGGCAGGGCCGTCTTTATATTGAGGGCACCCAAAAATTTTTCTAAATTCACCATTTTCACACGCCCTTAAAAAAACGTTTTATGTAACTTAATAAAATCTTTTTACCGATTGTAAGTATATTTACTAACTAAAAAATGCCAAGCACATACCCAATCCAAACCTGGAACTCTTCCTTTTAAGCGTTGGTGCTGAATATTGCCGATTGTAAACTTTTTCTTTGTCTGTAAAAATTAAAAATTCTATAGCGTTCTAGATTTATTTAAGCAGATTCGTAACAATCCATACGGAATTTCCACCTCAAATATAGATTTTTGCAGGTCAGTTGTCTAGGTTACATTACCCCCTACATAAGCTTTAATGATGAACCTGGAGGAGGTTCTTATTTGAGCGAAAATATGTTTCGAAAGGAAGGAAGTGAGGTAGCGCATCATTGTGTAAAATTTTACTGTATAATTAACCGATCAAACCAACTTACCCGTTGTAAAGTTCGATCGGGATTATTTGAGTCGTCTTGTCCTCTAGATCATAATGTAAATGTTTGAAGTTTTAATGCAGTTTTCCATACGGGAGCATTTTTTCTATTTTTTATTTTTTTTTATTAATATGTAAAAGACAACATAATGTGAATATTATAGAACAATATTACGAACTCAGAATATAATTTTTACAGGAATTAGTTTATAATAGCTGTGGCAAACGCATTCCTGTGGTCTAAAGGCTTATTTTAAAAATGCGCAAATACGCTTGATCTCTAGGACCAGCCTGCTGTTTGATGAATTGTATCTATATCAATGCCAGCTCGATTCGTCGCTGATGTCGAGGCGTGTCTAAGTACTATGTGCCGTGAACACCGATGTATTCACTCTACTTTTATTTAATACGTTTTTAATACATCTAGCCAGAGTTTATGTTGTAACCGCCTTATGTGGTTTACGAAATGATATTAATAGCGAGTTATCGTTCACTATCGGATCTCTTAACCAAGCTGTTTGTTTTATATATGTCTGAAGGACTGAAGTTACACAAATTTCAGGTTGGTTATGAAAAAATGGAAGTATTAAACAAAGCTGCATCTTATTTACTTTCGAGGTCTTAATACGTTCCGAAATCTTAATTTGGATCTTTTCGCGTGAAACTACAATATTTTCCAACGAAATTTTTGATATCGTCTGCATTATTCGTCCTGTTGATAGCGCAAGTAAAGTAACTAATTCATGCGTTAGCTGTTCTAAAGAAATCTTATCATTAAGTTACAGTGTTTTTAAATAATCTAAAACTAAAGATGGATCCCATGTGCAATCATATTTAGCTATCTGAGGCTTTAATACAGTTATAAATTTCCTGCATTTTGCTTTAAGGTGTGACGCAAGAAGGTCGATATCGAATTCCCTAAATTTTTCTTCAATCGGTCTGAACACTATCGAAATTAACTCCCATTCGGTTTCGGATGACAAAACTCGAGATTCCCTATCCGCAATTACATTATCCCTGGACTTAATGTAAGAGGCCCAAATGTTTCGTTCTGCACATCATTTCCATATGAGCCTAGCAATCTGATTCAATTTTGGGTACTGTATACCTCCCTTACGATTTACGTATGAAATCGCTGTAGTATTATCTATGCGTATTAAAATTTCACAGGACCTATAATCCAAAGCAAAGAAACGTAATGCATAATGCCTTGACCTCCAGATAATTTATATGGTGGGATCTTTCATCAGAACTCCACCGGTCATGAGTTCTTTTATCCGCACAGCATGCTATCCATGCCGTTAACGATGCATCATAAAGTATCTTGAGTTGATAGATATAATTGCGAATAGGATTGTTACTAGACATAATGTTTTTTTTCAACCAATCGAGTTCAAGTTTAGCATCTGAAGTTATTCTCATGTTCTTGACATAACTGCCTGTTTTTTGAATAGCTAAACATTTTTCACGTCCAATCGATTTTGTATAATACTTGACTGCTGGACATGCTGATCCTAAAATTCCGATACATTGCGCAAAATCCCTAATTTTACATTCCGATTTTGATAAATACTCATTTGCTATGTTTAAAATCTTACATCTCTTGTCTGGCGGGAGTTCTACACGATATTCTTTGCTATTAAACAAAAAACCAAGAAATTTTCATACTTGTCATAGAATTAAACTGTACTTTTTGATATTAAGTAAAAACTCTTAAGTTTCTAATAGTTTTTTAGTTCTTGAAACATTCAAATAACATGCCTCCTTAGTTTTACCAGTTAGCCATATGTCATCCAAATACATAACCGATATAAAACCCCTGTATCGAAGATAATAAGCAACCGGCTTTAATAATTTCGTAAACAAGTACGGAGCTGTACACAGGCCAAAAGGTAAATAATTAGATTGATACAGTAACCCGTTGAATTCCGCAAATATTTTTTTAAATTGTCTGCTATAGGAACTAGTAAATAAGTGACCTTCAGGTCAATTGTTGCCATATAACAATTCGAAATTAGTAATCGTATTACGGTTATGGAATCTTCCATTTTAAAATGAGGCGGATCAATAAAAGAATTTAGATTTTTGAAATTAAGGATAAATCTATTTTCCCCATTTGATTTTTGCACAAGAAAGTAGCTAGACAAAAATTGACCCTTCCAAGTTTCACATTCTGAAACTACACTCTCGTCCACTAACTGCTTTATCAAATGAGACATGTGTCTAACTTCAGATTGCGAAAGATTTCTCTGTTTTGGAGGGCGGTTCTGCTTACCTTTTCAATAAAAGGAATTTGATAACCCTGTATCCTGTGAAAAATTAAGGTATTCTGAATAAATTCTTTCAAAACATGAATGAAGAATTTTAGTCTATCCGCCGTTTTACTCACGGCTAGTATCTGCGGTGCTTCGTTGTAGCTCTTCTTCGACGGTGGGCCCTTCGAGTTTAAAGCTGGTTGAATATTTTTACTGAATCTTGATGCCTGCGGCTGACCTCGCGATTGGAAGGCTCGCTTAGACTTGTATTGATTCTTTTGGGCTAGTGCATTGAGTGGAGGTTCAGATATGTCCTTAGATTGCTTCTCCACAGTTTGAGCCACTTTCAATCGTTCAGAGAAATTTTCCCCATAGAGAAAATTATCCACTGGTAAATCCTCGTCCATATTATTGATAATTCTATTAAGATAAGACGTGATAAACGCTCGCCTTGTTACAGATGTGCTGTGGAAAGTATCAGCTAGCAAACGACCTGCATCACTAAGACAAGTGACTAGATAATTATTCTCCTTATTTCCCGATTTGAAATAATCGGTCAGTGCCATACCTATCGCAGACAAACAGACACAAAGTTGCTGTTGTGATGCAGCTTGAAATTTATCTTTTTTAATTGATTTTAGTTGATTATCAAGCTCTGCTAGTGATATAACCTCGCCTTGTGAACCGTGCTCATTTTGAATGACAGTGCGCTCACGGGAGATGCTTCCGCTATGATAACGGGTCCTAGACCATGATCTTTACTGCGATGGGCTATTTGATCTAAATAATCAAAGAAAAAATTACAATGATTACAGGAAGATTCGTCGTGTCTCGCAGACAGCGATCAAATCATTTAGATCAAGGATGCTGGGAGAAATACCTATCGGCCATAATGCGACGTATCTTTCGTATATCGTTTACGATTATCCAGCCGATATGAATCGACGCTTGTCAAATGTTGGGAGCCATTTCGGGTACGAGATCGCGAGCGTTTGCGTCTTTCCATTTTGCTCTCCAGTAGTTTGATTTTTCTCAAAATTTCTTCACTGGTAGATAAACTCCGCTTCCTTCTCTTATGGTGATGGCTTTTTTCCGCTGAATAATCACGTTTTCTTCCTATTTTTGTGACTTTTATAATTCATTCGACGTGGATCACACCGCACAAAATTAAACAATGAAAGGTTCCATAAGACACATGTAGGAGGTGCTAGTAAAGCACGTGGAAAAAATTTAATTTGCTTTCTTTAAAATATTCTGGATAAATCGTGTAGAAAAGGCAATACTACATTATTATATAAAGAACGAGACGACGAAAAATAATACTAAAATTGCGCTTTCAAATTTTTAAAAATGTTGCGAACGGAAAGTTAAGGTATCTTTCTAGCCTCTAATTTAGGAGATATGTTAAGTCTAATTCCGAATCTAATTCGTTCGAGAAGCATTTTTATCCATCAATCTCAGAAAGGTTAAGATTTTATTAAAGTTGATATTTAGCGCACTTGATTGCCGAGCTGAGTCTGCATTACCATAAACTTGAATGATTTTTTTGTGTATGAGCAAAGATGAAGTAAAGAAATTGTGTCAAAAAATTTTTTTTTCATTTCTAAATTTCGAAAGAGTACCATAACCACTACAAGATAGATTTTTCAGTGAGAACCCTCGGTACGTAGCTTGTCAATTGAAAGAACGCTTCGACTTTTTATTGACTCACATAGTTACAGTTATAAGTTTGACAAAGTCGCACAATACGAAATACAAAAGCACGTGTGTTATTCGAAATTCGCGCAAAAACTAGAGCATGTGGAGCGAATGCTACGTTGCCATATCATCAGGTCGTTGATGTAATACATTGAATTACGGTATACAGTTTTTTTTTTCTATTCTCATAGACTCTGAATGATATTTTTCGAAGCAGATATGGATTTGAGAAAACATTCCACATATCTCAGAATTAAAAAAAATATTTTCATTCGTCAATCTTTTTATATCTTACAAACATTGCGTCTTTCCATAAGAACACGTGTTAATTAAAATCATTGATTTCTCAATTACCAAGCTCTGAAAGGTTCCAAAATTTTAACCAAAAAGCTTCAGAGCATTATAATACAACTATAATCCATATTTCAAATGATTCTTATTTGTAATTCTATTACCGAGGGTACTCCCTTAAACGGTAAAATACATGTCATTTTTAATATCCTTTAAAAAACAACACAATACATCGATGTTCGATTCTGCAATTTGAAGTAGCACTGCCTAACTATAATTTGTAATGGATTCGGTATTAAATTTTGTTTTAATTACATGTATCCCTATCACTAAGAGGAAATATTTTAAGCTTATTTTTATGAAATATTTAATTTTTAATTTTAAAACAACGCGTTTAATACTACTAAAGGATCTTTCGAATTGTATGTAGAGTCACGCCTTATGTTTTGGTTTGTACAATCAGGTACCATCTTACTTATTCTTACATATGTCTTAGATAAATAACTAAACCCTATTTCAACTTACCTGGTGACTGACATGGGAAATATGATTATAAGTATTAATAATTATCATTCTTTTATTTCACCTTGTCTTGTGTCTTGACGGTGTAATGTAGACGCAGGTGCTGACATGGTACGCTTGTATGGCCATTTAGTACCAAAACTTGCACTTAATGTTTTAAGTGAATTGGTGCCGCTTCCGTCTGATTGTGATTGTGAAAGAGCTTCGTGAGCTTTTTGCAATTTTTTCACCAAAACTTCACTGTTAAGATCTGTATTTCTAAGGTCTGTAAAAAAATATAATTTGCTTTTTTTAATTTTTATGATAACCCTTTAACAGCCAGGGGTACATCCGTGGTATTCTCTCTTCAAAAAGACAGTATTTTTTTGTAAAACAATGTCAGAGAGAAAAATATAATTTTAAAAATCAAATCAAATAAAACGGTCTATAAACGTATAAAATAAAAATGAATCTTATTGAAAAAATATTGTCATAAAAAAGCCAAAAGAAGATATACATAGATCTTAACATGATTGAAAAATTCAAAAATATAATTTATCATATTCCCCTATGATTTTTCGAGGGAAATTTTGACCCATAGTTGATCTTCTAACATTCCTTTGAACCCACTCGCACAGTAAAATTCGTTTGCCTTTGGATGAAATGATTCAATGAACATATAGAAATCTTATTTATAGAAAAACTGAAAATTCTACGCAAAAATCCCAACTATTCACATCTCTTTGAAGGCTCTTGAGACATAAGTTTGATGTTTTATGGTCTCTCTGATATCTTTGGATGAATTTTCAGACTATGGATTGTCATTCCAATACTCCCACGAAACCGTCCATGCTCTAGAACTAAATTCATTTGAGCTGGGATGATTGAATGGATTTTTTCCGATTTTATTTTTTAAAAAAATTGCCATTTTTTAATGGAAATTTGTGTTTAAAGATTTATTAGTTATGGTTTTTAATCATTTATTATAACTTAGTATTTTCTTTTAAAATAACATTTTTGGTCTATGGTATCTCATAATTTTATGATTAAATTAGGCTTCAAAAGGTTATGAACTAAACCTTGAAACAGAAAGTATTTTAAAATATAATAAAAAATATCTTTTAACGCTTTAAATATGGATTTCGACTTTCATGAGGTAAAAATGTACCTAAGATTGACTACATCTTGAGACTTATAAAAGTTAAGTTATTCCATTTGTATTTACTCATCTGTCTTGTTGACAAAGACAATAATTGGAATATTTTTAAAAATATAGTGAAAAAAAAAGTACTTTTTAAAAAACGTTGAGGGATTCACGTGATGAAGTGAAATTAAAATGCGAAAAAACCTAAACATAAAATATTTTCCATCGAACATTATTCATATGAATTACCCAGTCCAAAATGTTTTGAAATTCTTCTACGGAACATGACCATTGACAACAGACTTCGAAAAGCTTTCTTTCATAGAAACTAAATATGATTACGAAAATATTGAATTAGCTTTAATTGGTTTAGAAAATCTGGATCATCAAAAGTACAACATTTTTTTTTAACATTTTCGAGCACTTTTAGTGGAAAAATTACAGACAATAGAACCAGCAAATCAATAAAGATTGATTGTAGTTGAAATAACTTGGTCAAGTAAATATATTTGCATTTTTTTCAAAAGTAAATTAAATATTCGCTGAGATCAGAGCTCTTCTAAAAAGGCACTAAAATTTTGTTGTAAGAGGGTCTCTACCTTTCCAGGTGAAAAAAAGCGATTTTTTTATGAAGACAGGTTTATTTATTTTGTTACCAATGTTTCCAAATTGAATTAACACTTGTTTGAAGAAGGTACAATAATTTTTTCATGATAAAAGAGTGATAAGCAAGCAGTTATAGATCCTATCCTAGGGATTAAAAAAAGCGTTTTCTCATGAGTAACGCAATTCTGGATCTTTTGAAATAAAAAAATTCAACGTCAAATATAAATGCTCCTTGTTTGACTATAATAAATAATAAATTTACAAAAAAAAAACGATCGTTCCAAGACACGAGTTTTATATCTAATATAACTGATAAAAATCTGGAAGTAATCGTTCAAGTCATTGCTTATTGAGATATCTTAACGCTTTTTTCTTTGAATCTCTGGGATATGGGTTATAAATCACTTGTTTATCACATTTTTATCATAAAAAAATTATTGTAAATTTTTGAAATAATGTGCTAATTGAATTTTTTAACATTGGTGACAAAATAAATAAAGCTTTCTTCATAAAAAAATCGCAAAAAATTACTTTGGTTCGCCTAAAAAGGTAGGGACCCCCTGAAATGCATATTGGATTTAACTCTCGTTCGATTTCAGTTTTGAAGCAGTACGTTTATATTTCTATAGGAATGTTTACTGGAAATGTGTTTTAAAATTAGTCACGGTAAATTCTTCAAAGGCGGGTCAGGAGCCAAGCAGACTACGTAATGACCCGAGTAAAAATATTATGTCTCAAGACCGACTTAAATTGCCCCTCATCAAGACCATTCCAAGACATATTTTCCTC
>JAUESI010000026.1:4113607-4125874 GCA_032275145.1 Synergus laeviventris | reverse complement strand
ATTAAAATATATAGAAAACCTTTTATAAGGTTTCAAACATTGTGATTTTATCATAGTTTAAGATATTGCTAAATCCTGATATAACATTTTTAAAACATCAAATTATAATAAAATGCTCTTTCGTTCTGATGTAAATAAATGCTTCAAATTTCAAAAAAATTCAATTATAAATTCTGTTGCAGAATTGCGGATGAAAAAAGTAGTGTCATTTTACATGTTAAAGTCCATAAGAGAGAAAAGTGTTTTGCGTAGTCTTATAAATTATTTAAAAAAAAAAAAAAAAATACGTGTTTTCTATTTTCACGAGGCCTACAATATAGTCTAGATGTAAAACATGATCAAGTGTCTTTTTTTGGAACACCCTAACGGATATTTTGATTTTAAAATGATGAAATATTATAGAGAGTACATATGTGAAACTATCTTACAATTATGAATGTTTTTTAAGCAATTCTATAATTTTATCCTGCCATTAAAATATGTAGAATTGTAAAGAACTCACTATGGGCATGTTTTAGACATGGTATCGATTTGGATAACCCAGGACCAAATAGTTCAACATCAATATTAAACAGCTGTTCTCCTGGGGAAGCTGTACCTTCTGCCCCTTTATCTGACAGCGGAGATAGTACTGGCAATCGATCGACTGACAATGCAACTCCACCAATGCACTTTCTTACGCCGCACGTCGAAATTTCGATTCCTTATCCAGAACAATCTGTTAATCAACACAATCAGAGTCCTGCTTTATTAAATGGGGATAGTCCCAGTAGTCCACAAAGTGCCGATAGTAACAGCAATGCTCCTAGCAGTAGCCATCATCACCGGTCTAATAACAGCAATGTAACACACAGGTCAGTGAAACTTATTGTTTCTGCGAACTTGATTTCCCTGGTGAAAGTTTTGAATAACAATCCTACCCGAATGAATCCGAAACTTTCCAAGTCATATCAAAATCTGTATCCGAGTAAATATGAGTTCAGCCGACCCAAGAGTTTAGTTGCCTTTTGTAGTACAGAAGAAGAAAAGTGTTCTAATTTGACATAATCACTAAATATATATTACTTTATTGTGTTTTTATCACATTTAATTTTAACATTCTGATCAGAAAATGTATTAGATTTGTTTTAAATTTCACCCCCCCCCCCTATTCCTTCCTCTCATTTTTTGTCAAATTCCACGATTTGTGGCCCCTTGAACCCGAAAAACATGTTTTTACCAATGTGTGTGTGTAGATTTTTAGTTTGTCAGCACGTTACCTTTCGAAGGAATTGGCAGATTCAATTGGCCTTTGGTATAATCTTTTAGTGTCCTAAACTGAAGATCAAATTTGTTAGCCAGCCATTTTGGATCAAAATTAAACAATTTAAAGCATTTTGAAAATTTTTTTAACTAGTTTTTTTTCAAATTTACGAATTCTATGTACTAATGTGAGTAGTACTTAAAAAGTTGAACAATTTGTCCTTATGACTTTTTCGATAAAATAAAAATTGTCAGGCTTATAACATTTCAAAAAATCAAAAAAAAAAAAAAAAACGAAAATTATAATATTAAGCCAAATAACGCACGCTATGGAAAAAGAGTTAAGAGATAAAAAATGTTCCTTTTTTAACGCCGTAGAATAGGCGTAACCATTTTTGTTTTATTTTCTAGTAAATTCGAAAATTCAAATTTTGAGCCAAATAAGCTTAAATGAGCTCTGATTAGAATGTGTTCCTTAAGGTCGATAGAACCTTAAGTAAGTTAGTTTTCTTCTTCATTTAAAACTAAACTAATTAAAATACAAGTATATAGCAGCGATAAAGGTTGGCAAGGAAGTGCAAGCGCGCGAAGCGTGCAACACGGAGCGTGAAACTCGACATATGATGAGAATGATTGTGGACGCTAAGCGGGCCGATTTTTTATTATTAATTTTAACTGCTTATTTGAGAAACACGAACTAATTAAACCATTTTTAGCTTGTGTACTTTGCCATTTTGTAGCATAAACATTTTTCAATCCTGGACTGACAATATATGATATGAGGGACTCGGTCGACTATGTAGCCTACGCACACAGATAGCCTTATGTATTGTTTTTATATCCTGGACTCAATCAGATAGGAATATTCAGAGCGATATCGAATTGACTAAGATTCATTCGGATAGGGTAACTATTGGGCACAATATTCAGAGACGTTATGAGACCGAGCTAAAAACATCCTATATAAGGTCAAATAACATTTTAAAGATACCCAATGTCCTAAAAACGTTTTAAGAACATCTTTAAGATACTGGACAGTTTTAGAACATCATTTAATTTAGTTTGGGACGTTTTTGTGCCCATTGGGGTTTTTAGTCGAATTTCATGATTACTTTGTGTATTTCCCCTCAAGATCCAGTAAATCCAGATTTAAATAGATTTATATTGCAAAAGTTTCCAGCATTCTTTTATGTTGCTTTTTAACAATTTCTACATATCATCTTGCTTACCTAATAGCCTAGAAAAATGTTCGTGTACAATTCCTTGCCGTATTCCTTAATCCTATTCACTTACAAAACTTCAAACATTACAGTCTTTTTCCTAACCCTGTGTTCTTAATACATAGGATTTCTCAGAACTTCTAGACTAACTGATTGTTTGGGAATTTGCAGTCAGTGGTTGTCTTTAGACAAGTCGATTTTATTTCTGAATCGTTTCAGATCTTTGAAGAGTTATGCAATGTTTCATATTAATTTCACAAGAGTTTCTTTTGTTACAGAAATATTAGTGGTGGGGATGAATCCATTACTCCATCAATTTCACTTATTCCAATAAAACAAGAACCAAACTGTAATGGCTTAGATGAAAGTGGCGCAACATCCAGTAATCTCGCATTACAATCTTTAATTAAGGTCTCTCCTTTAAAGTCTTTGTTGAGAGATGATCTTCGCAGAAAGTTGTCCAGTAATTATCACAATAACGTTAACAATAATAGTTCAACTTCAAGTCTACATTCAATGGGTGAACCTCCATCTTCTACTAGACCAGATCCTCGTTCAAGCGGATTGCAATGTACACACTGCAGAATAACTTTTCCTGATCAAACTTTATATTTTTTACATAAAGGTTGTCACAGTGAAAGCAATCCGTGGAAATGTAATATCTGCGGTGAACAATGTTGTAATCTATATCAGTTTAATTCACATTTACTTAGCAAAAGTCATCAGTAATAAGGGAACAAAAAGACACGTTAAATATTTTTTTAAATCAATTTCTGTAAATTTTGATACAACACGAAAGAACCTTTTTCGAAATATATTATTTTAGTCTAGAAAATTTTGTATTTTTAAAAGGCACTACAAAGATTAGTCGTACTATTCTTCCACATAAAAGCAGTGTAGTCTGAGCATAAAAATAATTCAAAATGGCGTGTTATTAGTACGGAGACTTTAACGAAGTATAATGAAACATCTAATGATCATTTATAATAACTCAAAAAACAAAAACTAACATTGCTTGACTGTCAACATTTACTAATGTTTAATGATTTATGTATGTTATTGTAAACGTCCGAATACGTGTCCTCATAAAAATATTTGGCCTATTACTGTATGAAAGTAGATGAAATGAAAAATTGTGATACCAAAACCGCTTAGTGCCTCTAGAAACGCAGATGTGTTCGAGATATGTCCGATAGTAGGGGAAATTGATGAAATGTCATAAATTTAAAGTACAGTGTGCATAATCGGTTTGTTTTTTACTTGAAGGAATTAAATAAGACTTAAAGCATTGAAAAACGCGTAATATACTGATTAAATTTCATTCTTGATTTTTCAAAATCAAACTTTATAATCATAATTGATGGCTGAATTTTAACTGAAAAGGTCTCTTATTATTAACGAATTCAATTCAGTCAAGAATAAAGTCTTCACATTTCTATTATATTGTCACCAAAGAAAGAAGAATTATTTTCATGTATGGGTGTCTTCATGCTGATTTCCAGAAATATAAATATTCTTCTCACTGATTTTTTTTAACATAACATACACATATTTTTCGAAGACATTTGGAATAAAAACTACAGACTATAAACAGAGTATATAGTCTAAAAGTCACCATCAGTACATGCTCACCTCAAGTAATTTCTATCTTTCGCATAATTACATCTCTAAGAACATTATTATAGTTACCCCTCACTGCAAAAGGGGGGCGGGTGTAACTGTACGTCAAGCCTGACAGATATCTGACCTTAAGATTCCACCTTTCTCTCGGGATTTCATCTGCGCCACACTCGCTTGCCGTCCGATCTATCAATCACTGGCCTTTAAATTTAATTTTCATTTCTTTTCGTTCACCCTGAACGTAAGGCGACATTGCACCCGTTTCACTTACAAAATATTAGGCTTGGTAATCGCGAAATGTCAACAAAGATACTTAGAATAAGCTAGTTAATGTTGCTGGACAACAACCTCTAGGTTTGATAACCCCGACTTATTTCTTTGCGTGTCTCGGTCAATTTTAACTCTGGCTTTATTTGTTGCTGGAAATATAAAACTAATTGCTATCCCCTGCCTTTTTGGATTCACTAGGAGCAAATAGTTATTATTATTTTATATTATTTTCACCTTGTTAACTGCTCAATTATTCCTGTCACGTTTTTGCTCTATCGCTCTGTTCAATGATCAATCTCGCGTAATTAGAACTATAGGTCGGCGGTGGAAGAGCAGCAATCACGGCCACTGATTTAATTAGTAAACATACATTGCATATAGCTACGTTTTCTGAGGGAATTTTCATCTCCTGTCATGGTTCAAGTCATCTGAAGAAGTTTCACCAATTTTTATAAAAGTAGGTGGGGCGATTACAAAATCACTGGGCTTTTTTTTTCAAAAACTTTTTTTTTTTTTAAACACCATCAGACTGTCCATCTTTTCACACCATCCATTTAATGCTATAACTTTCTTCAATCTAACGTAAGTATGCCCTTTGTTCATAATCGAGTTAATGATTGCTATAATAAACTTAATCTTCCCCATTTGAAGACATCATGCTGAGGGTTCATGTACAGTCACTAAATTCTAAATCCTGTCGCTTCTCTCAATCAAAAAACCGCTGAAAGTTTTCCCGCAATTCTGTAGCAAATCCAGCCGATTTCATAAAGTAAGTTCAGAGCGTTTTTCCATTTCCTCCACAGAGATTGTTAAGGACACGTACGTAGGATTCTACGCTGACAAATCTTTCATATAATCTGTACAGTACACCTATGCCTATAATTTCAATTTTTTTACTCTCAGACATGATCTTACGATCAGCACCTGTAGTAAATCAAATATAATATTAGGTATTACTGGGTATTTTAAGAACAGTAATTTTTAAATACTACACAAAAATTACTCGTGACATCTCACCATATCTACACTGTTCTGCTGCACATTGAGGCATATTCATTTTCTGTGCATTTGGACTGAATTATCTTAAAATTCAGTAAAGTTCAATTCTAATTATCTTACAATAATTTGCATTCAGTTCCACCAACATTAAATTACTTTCAGCTCCGTTGAATTTATCTTATTTTTAAAAACACTTGAATTCAGAGAAATTAATAAAAGTTTATTTGAATTTTGTTAAATTGGCATAAATTAAAACCTTGTGTCAGAAAGAAGTTAACTACCATTTTAATCAAGTATCTGAAAACCATTAAGTTGTAAAACACACATCAAATTCTTGACTCAAATATTAGTTACGTACCTTTTAATGCATGATTTCAAATTCATTAAATGGATTTCATACTGAGAGAATTTTTATTTGAATTACTAAGTTGTGGAAAATAATCTGAATAAGAATATAGTAGTGAATAATAATAAATATAAAATACAAATAATAATAATGATAAAAAGCCTTATTCAAGAAATCGATATTGTGAATATGTCCTTGCCAGGAATCTGCATAGCGTGGCAAACATTCCTGATTTTTCATATAGTTAATTTCAAAATCTTTTCTGAGCGATTCTGACTAACCCTATTTTGGCACATCTATACTCTTTAACTATCGGTCGAACATTGAATGATGAGTCATAACTTTTCGTTTGTTATTAAAATTATTCTTTCTTTCAAACGTACTATATTTATTTTCAGAATAAAGTCACTTTTATCCGTATTTTAAATGTTAAGTACTTAATTTTTAATCACATTTATTTATTAACTCCTTCGCTGTCACGAACAGTTTGATTAAAAGTGCCCAAATTGTACACAATTTAGAAAAATGTTTATGTTTAATTAAAATGTCACACAAAACAAGGTGCGCACTATTGTGTCAATGCTACACTGGGCACGTTTCGATTTCGCGCAGTTTGCGTCAATGCCAATGAAGGGGTTAAGACGAATAAACAGTCTTTCAGTGTACCTATATTTAAACACTTGACCTGTGTCCATAACAATAAAATATGATTAGGCTTGGAAAGAATTCGCACACGTGACACTATAAAGTAGTCAACTTTAAAGAAAGTAGGTAAAGGGTTGAAAATTCGAGGTGCGTTGAGTTGAGTATGCTTTACATATCTTATTGACATTTATGGAATGTTGAAAATTAATGTAGAGCTTATATACATTCCCGACAGGAATTGCATTTTCAGACGTTCCGGAACGACAATGTAGACTCTTTTAATTTGGTTATATGTTCAAATTTAATCGATTTTTCATTGTACGTAACGGTTATTAATTTTGAAAAAGTAAGAACTAGCCGCAGTATTAGTAAATTGTATTTAATTGTTCATTGTGAGAATTTGATAAGGTAAACCGACCGAAAAAAAGTGGAAGAAAAATGTATATTACAATTACATTATAATAACATAAAATCTTGTGGTATAATTAAAGACTCTTTGTGAACGAATACAACGATTATCCAAAAATTATCATGTATATTTTAAAAATTTCATTTAATTTATGTACAATTAAATAGGGTTACCATATGTCCAAAGGAATTTAGCAGGATCGCGTCTGTTCACCGGGACGTCTGGTATAATTCTCATAACTTTCAATTAAAGTATTTATTTTAACCGTTAAATGCTTACAAACCTTCAATAAAAGCAAGACGTTTGGTAACCCTAATTTAGAAGCTAATCCAGAGTAAAAACAAAGAATTCAGGATCTAATCTCAAAATTCAATAATTTGATTTTGAACAAAAGTATTAAAATTATTAACAAAAGTATTAATATTATTAATTTTTTTTCTCTTTATTCATATCACTTTTATTTAAAAAGTGAGTACTACTATCAGCTACTATATAATGAAAAAAACATTTAATTATAACTTTTTGCAAGTAAAATGAAAAGCATGAATTTTGAAGTTAAAATTTAGATCCAACCTAATTAATCGGCATCATATATGAACTGCTCAATGGCAGAATAACTTCCCAGTGGATATCCGGACGTTTATGAAACGTCCTTGGAACATGTACCTTTATGTTCTGTGATTTGACATCTTTAAGAGTGATTAAAGATCCTCAAGAGGGAATTGTAACAAAACGTGACTTTTGATGGTGATTTGTGCCGTACAAAAGGAAAAAGGAGGCATAAAAATAGGTGCGTTTTTCAAATAAGATTGGTAATTCCACAACTGAATTACTATAAATATAAGGAAAATGATTAAAATATTAATAATATATGTATCTATAATAGCCACCAGCTTACTCAACCCACACACACTCTTATACGCAAGCTTTCCTCTAAGTAATCAATTGACAATTTCTCTTCTATTCTCAAACTCTATATAACTAATGTCGGTTTAGTGGTTTTGTCATTGCCTTGACTAGCTTTAAACTTCAGTTTATCTGGTTTATTCTCAACGAACACAGCTTCTGTGACTGTACTTCCTGTAGAATTGAAGCTCTGTCGTAAGTTCAGCATTTTTTTCAGCAGTCATACTTTTGTCTTTCCATTTACTCTCTTCAAAAACAGTAACATTGCCAGTCGTGACAGAGAAGTTATCTGAACTATCGGTGAAACCTGATGATAGCTCCAGGTCTGATGTGGAGTCTCATTTACTGTTATCTGCACCATCTTAATCATCATCATCATATTCTATTATTTTCTCTCTTAGTTACCTCTCTGTTTTGACGTCTTCTTTTTCTTTCTCTTTGTCATTGAACATCACTTTTAGTCCATCTTGATCCTTTAAAGTTGTACCAGAACTTGCATCATTTCTTGTTCTCTATGTTGAGATGTAAACTTCTTAAACTCTTCAATATCAGGAACAGCTGCATTCGGTATGTAAACAACAAGGCCTCTTTATGTTGCCTGTTTTATGAGATTTTTAAGCTCGGCATATGCGAATCAGATACGACCTGTTGCATAATAAGTTCGTTGAAGAATTTTTACCTTATCAATCTGATCCGGTGATCAAAGATATTAATCTGTTAGTTTCATTCAGGACCGGTGCCGCGCAGACTGTGTAAATTTAAGGAGTAATCAAAAACCAGGAAAATCGCAGGTATGGAATTCCCTACCTGGAGTTTACGCATATATTATAAACAGAAAAATAATTTTCTGCCGCAACATCCCCTCATTCTTCTTCCGTAACTCCACAACTAGAAAAAGTTTGTTCCACCGGGTCCTTCTTTCGTTACGATGCTTCTTTTAAGATTATCTTCTTTGAGATTCCTTGTTGCTGCAAAGACAGCAATTACAGTAAATGACCCACCTGAATGAAGCAGATGCTACCCATCTGAATGACAATTACTGTTCAGTATAATTGTAAATTTGTTTGTATCAGTTTCAAGAAATTCAACTATCTCCTCGATGCCTTCTCTGGAAAAAATTTTTTCTGCTAGTGAAATTAGTATAAATGTGCCATTGCTACCTGCAAGTGCTGTTGTTTCTTCAACAAATTTGTGTGGAAAAATAAACTTCCATTTTTTGATCCTTATCTGGCTTTAATTTCCTTGACTCACGTCCATGTTAAATTTACAATGAAAGTGTGTTGTATGAACAGTGCGTCCTGAATTGTTTTTGCAAAACTTTCTAATGAACTAAGCATATGCTTGATTCAAAGTATATATTATACACGGAGAGACTTTAATTAACGAATAATGTTCTTTGGCATGTCAACGATTCTTCAACACTGTATGAATTTAAGGATAATCTAGGTACTACCATAACCCTTCTTAATTCAATATGAGTTCCATATATTTTGATGTATAATTATAATTTTGCGGAACAAGAATTACAGTAGTACGTTAAGAAAGAGTATTATTCACTGTTATGAAATTGTTAATTATAATAATTCATACTGGTGAAAAATAAGTCTTGAAAAACAAAATTTCGAAAGTTGATATTTTGAAGAAGATCAATTATAAGAAATTTATGGAATTTTAATATTCACGATAAGAAATCTCATTGGAATCAGTTTTTCTCATACTTTGTGTAATCCGGATTTTAGATCAAATCTACATTTTTTTAGTAATGCAGCCGAATACTCTTCGATTTTTTTCGACTTTTACCACAAAACAGCCGACAGGGCCAAGCCTGCCAAAACTGACATAGCCTAAAAAAGCAGAAGTCAACAGAAAATAACAATCTTTTAATTTAAACATGTTTTTTCAATTCGAAACGAATTTTACTCGTATTGGAAATTTATTTAATTATTTTTCATACATATGCACGGAATATGCCATATTTCACAGTCGTTTTTCGTGTGCCATATGTAACAATAACACACAGACAACCGCTGTGAAGTATGTCACATTCCTCTTATGATGAAAAATCATATGTGCATCTCCCGTGGTATAGTTTCAAATTGCGCCAGATGGGCGCTCGTGCACCAATAGAAGCTGTGTGCGCAATATGCAACTATATCCCACTCGTTAAACAATGTACTATTTGATAACTTACTCATCTTCATTCACTGAATAAGATGGTGAATAGAAAGATTGATGAAGTCTGGGGCACAACCAACTTTGTATCCGCAAGTGTAGAAGTTGAATTAGGTCCTGGGCACCATGATATTTTGAGTCAGCCTTAGTAGTTTCTCGCAAGTGGTGAAACTTTTCTATATTTAGTATACAAGGACTGAGAGAAGCTTTAGTCTAATTGTAATGCATGCGTTTCATTAACGGTAGTTACGTTATATGTTAGATATGTGTATTAGAGTGGCCCAAAAATTTACATTTTGTAATTTTCAATGGGCGACTTCACCAAATTATTCTTTACAAGAAAAAAAAATATACGTATTTTTTAATTGAAAAAAATATCCTGTTTAGTACTCGCTCACAGCTAGTTAATGTTTATTTTAAAGTAAGACTAAAAGTAAATGAACTGTTGGTTGCCTTAAGGTTCATTCCGAATAATGAATTTAACGCTTTTATATTTTTATTACTGCAGCCTGTAACTTATCCTGTTTACAGGTGATGCACAAGTGCCGAAGCTCAAAAGGAAGGTTAAGTTTATTGCGGCTATCATACATTTTTCACTCAAAAACTTTAAGGTGTCTTTTAAAACAAAATTATCATTTTTAGTCAACTTTTCCTATTGTTTTGTATATGTAAGTAAAATTTTTATTATATTTTTATTTCTATGAATCAGTTTATCAATATTCTAAAATATATTTTTTGAAAGTTTCAAGTAAAACAAGGATATTGAAGGCACGCTAAGAGTCTCCAAATATTGCGATTTTGTGCTATTTTTGACACGCCTAAAAATACGCGAGTACTAAAAATGATTTTTTTTTTCTTATAAAGAACAATTTGGTGAAGTCGCCCATTGAAAATTATAAAATGTAAATTTTTGGGCCACTCTAATGTGTATATAGATTATGTTATATTAGGTATGTAGGTCTGTGTCATTTTTAAGAAGTGAGAAATACTTTCGAAAGAGAGGAAAAGAGAGAAGAGAGCGAGAAGAAGGGTGGGTTTTTGTGTCTGCAATGTCTACATGAGTCTCACTGAGAGGAGAAAATATGTAGTCTCTCTATCTACTTTTTTCAACATGACTCACAAGACCACGTGACCATTTTTATTATAGTGATTTAAAAATATTCTTACTACTTTATCAAGGAGTGTAACATTTCATTCTTGTTCTACCTAATGCTCCTTAGTAATTCTCGTTATAGAGTTCTTGAGAGGTTTGATATATTAATTTGGAACTACTGTACTCCCAATATGTAAGAGTGTATAATTTTTTAAATTTCTTCCTAAAAATATATCATAACTATAATTTAGTTGTCACTATGTGAACTTTTGTAACAGAACATCGATTATTCCTAAATTCATATATTTTTTAATAATCGTTGATATGACAAAGAACTTTCTCCGTGTAGAGTGCATTAAGTTAGACTGGTAAACTTAGTTTGAGTGCCAAGTGTCTTCGGGGTAGACCATATAGCAACTGCACTTCTTCTCCTTGACAGTTGCAACTTTTGCGTGCAAATGAATTTAAAAAATCTGAGAAGTAATAACAGTGCAAGAAAACTAACAATGTTTAAATATATCGCTCATCAATATAGTTGGCAACTTCCGGTAGAACGGCAGACAGTGTACGGGGAAACTTGTGTCAGCTTATATCAACTCTCCCTAGAGGAACTCTAAGAGCGATGAAATCTTTAAGCACAACTTATTTCAGTTTTGTCTTTTCTAGTGGTTAATTGTGAAAATTTTGTTTTGGAGCATGGATAGGAGATTTTGGAGCATAGGTTCCGACAGCAGTACTGCTGGCGCTATATCACTAATTTTCCGTAAAAGAGTAACATATTATCTATCAAAAAGAGGGATTCAAAATTCCATCGCCTTTAAAATATCACCCTAGTGGACACGACATCTTTGCGTAAAGATGTCTCTAAAATTTTTTGCTTCTGGGATGTTTTTATGAACAAAAATAGCGTATCAGAAAAAGTTTGTATATGCTGCCCCCACCTGGATCTGGTTGAAGCTTTTTTAGCTAGTTGCCATTGATGGGAGATTGAATTCCTAAAAAAATTATTGCGAGTGAAAATAAAAAACTTATTTATTATTAATAAAGCTGCATCGAATATGCTGCGATTTTAGCTACTTTATTGAAATACTATAGGATTGCTTTATCCCCTGAACGTTACGCGCGCCAACCCTATTTTACATTATTTTATTATTTATTTTCTTTTTATTTAAAATATAGCTGAATTAAATCTTAACTTTAGATTAATGTTGAGCAAATTTTATTTTATTTATTAAATAAATCACGTTCAATATATTACGTTAAAGTTTTCCCGATGAGTTTTCATTTAAGAGACTCAGCCAACTATATATGAGAAAGGATGTTGAGAGTAAAAGGCAAGGTTCAA
>JAUESI010000026.1:4094351-4106107 GCA_032275145.1 Synergus laeviventris | reverse complement strand
CCAAGGCGGCAGGTATATTTTTTTTTCTCAAAGCTGTAAATGGCTGTAAAAAAAGGTCAGCAAGAGTTTCGTCTCAGACCATATTGGTCTCAAGACCAATATAAGAGGAAGCCAAGACCATTTGAAGACGAAACAGTTTTACTCGGGCTGACACTTTCTATTCTTCTGATTTTTGTCTCATCCCTTAATAAGGAATACCCTTGCAAGATTGCTCTAGTTTCCTCTACTAGCTGAAACAAGATCTCTTCTCTGTTCAATGCTTTTAGTGTCGCTTGACTGTGAGTGCAAATCCACAGAACTTCGCCTGTATTTCTTCGTGACATAATCCTCGCACATTCCTTGATAGCGAGCACTTCCTCCTGGAAGACTGTGTTGAAACCACCCAGTCTATGGATAAACTTGTCCGCGGCTTTTGTAATATGCTCGTGAAGACATCTCCTCAAGTATAAGTATAATAAAACGAACTTTTGTTATGTAGAATCGTTTGTTGCTCGTTTGTAAGTATTTGATATTCTAATTTCATCGTTTGATAGTTGAAATTTGAGCAATTATTAATTTTCTAAAAAATTTTCCAAAAAAAAAGAATGTTTGCCCTTATAATATATGTATTTTGTTACATGTAGGTTTAAATAATATTTATTTTTTTTTTTTTTCATAAGGTGGGTTACACAGGTCCAATTTATATGACCCATCCTACAAAAGCTATAGCACCAATTCTCCTCGAAGACATGAGGAAAGTCGCCGTTGAGCGCAAAGGAGAGAGTAATTTCTTCACGTCTCAAATGATCAAGGATTGCATGAAAAAGGTTATTGCCGTTACTCTCCACCAGTCTGTAATGATAGATACTGAATTAGAAATTAAGGCCTATTATGCCGGACATGTACTAGGAGCTTCCATGTTTTATATTCGAGTTGGCTCACAATCTATCGTATACACAGGGGATTACAATATGACGCCTGATAGACATTTGGGTGCTGCATGGATAGACAAATGCAGACCCGATTTACTTATTTCCGAATCCACATACGCCACTACAATTAGAGACTCAAAAAGGTGCCGTGAGAGAGATTTTTTAAAAAAGGTAAATATCTCATTTCATTCAAAATATCTTTCTTTACAGAGTGGTCATTCCAAAGAGTATTTTTAATACTCCCAAAATTCTGCCCACCCATGTCAAGAGATTTGATTATCTATGTATTTCTTAATAGTTGGTGCCAAAGAACCCCCAAAAAACAAAGAATTTAGATTTTCGGAATCAAAACTTTAGTGAGAAAAAAGATTTCGGGAAAAAAGATACTATTAGATTTGACTAAGAATAATTTATTATATAGTTTACCATATAAATACAGAAGAAAGGGGAAGTGTTAATAAGCATTTTTTTGTCTAACATCGATTTATTTATTCTTTCATAGTTTTACCTGTTTTTACAGTGTTTTGGTTAATTTAAACGGATAACTAGACATTTTTGTTTTAAGTTTTTTAATTAAAATTTTCCCATCATCTCCGAAAACAGGGAGTTTGTAGAAAAAATGTTTATATGATATAATAGGAAGATTTACAGTTTAGTGGATCTTTTATAAATTCAACAGTTTTCGAACAAAATGGGAAAAACTAGTTTTTTTATTTTCTTCTTTTTTAAAAATAAAAAAAAATTTTTTTTCAAACTGAACACAATCTGGAATTCTCGAAACTTCTATTTCTTTTCCAAATATTTTTAGACGATTTTTTAAGATATAAAAGTTATATGAACGGTTATTCGTATTGCTCAGAAAATCGAACAATTTATCTATATGACTTTTTTCGATAAAAAGAAAATTATCTAGAGTTATAGCATTTACAAAATGTAAAAAAAAGACGAAAATAAAAACTTTAAGCCAATCTCAACGCACGATATATCTAAAAAAAGATAAGAGAAGAAAAATGTTGCTTTTTGAAAGCGTTACAAGATCGCAATAACAACTTTTTGAATTTTCTGAAAAAATAAAAAATTTTAATTTTGAGGCAAATGATACTTTTACGTAAGTAGAGAAATTGGTATTGGAACATTTTATATTTAATGGTGAAGCGAGAGCAAAGTGATCAAAATTTTATTAAACTTAATATCCATGTAGTTTATTGTACCTTGCACCACCTTATTCAATTTTTTAAAAATCTGGTTGCTAGGTGTCGAGTTATAAATTTTCAAAGTTGAGTAAAAATACAAAATTATTTGCAGGAGAAAAGATATACGGGATTAAACTGTCGAATTCACGAAATTGACACTTGTACTCGAGAATCATAGCAACGTCACTCGCTGCCGCAGATCTGTAATAATTAATAACAGTTTATTTGGTACATATATGTGTCAAAATCTATTTTATTATATAGAGAAATTATAGTCTTGATATCAAATTGTATTAACTCTGAAGCTTTGTGATAATCACCGGCAAAATGGTTCTAATAAAATTCTATCTTATAAAAAGATGCAAAAGTTTCTGCGCAGTCAAAACCTTCATGTTGACTCTAACCCTTTTCTACAAGCTTAGCTTTATCCATTTACAGTTTATTGCTTATGAATGTCCCGTCAACCAGCCCAAAAATTTCTAAAGGTTTATGAGCAACCTGTACATCATACTTCCACATCTAAAAGTTTTCGTTCGTTAATATTGAGGGGGCAATCTTGGACCCTATATATTTATCGCAAACATTTTAAGTTATTGACATTTACAAATAAGTTTATTCAGCTAAGATTTTGAGAGCCTAGTGGCCAAACATGAGTTTTTTTTTTAATTTCTAAAAACTTTTTATTCTATGGTAAAAAGTTTAATACTTTGTTTTTAGGCCTTTTTTTGGTCCTTAATATTTAAAAAAAATCGATTTCATTTTAACGAAACCAATTTAAAAAATTCGTCGGAAATGGTAGAGAACATTAAAACGGACCGTAATTGACTCATTTTATCTTGCCTAATGAAAAAAAGTTTTTTTTTTTTTTGCTAAAATTGAACTTTTCAAGACAGCTTTTCAACATTCGTTTATACTTACAATATGAGAAAAACAGCATAAAGACAATAAAGTGGCGATAATAATGATTTATTTATTATTTCTACCAAACGAGAGTCAATAACGGTCCCTTTGCATCTTTTATAAGTTCCGTGAAGTAATTTTTTGGAAATATTCATTTTTGTGGAGAAAAACTTGGGTTATCTGGACCCGATTGACCCCGCCGCCATGCTGTTTTGAAATTTTTAAATATAATTTCAGGTTCACGAGTGTATAGACCGAGGTGGAAAAGTTTTGATACCCGTATTCGCTCTTGGTCGAGCACAGGAGCTATGTATCTTATTGGAAACCTATTGGGAGAGAATGAATCTAAAAGTTCCTGTGTACTTTGCCTTGGGTCTAACTGAGAAGGCTAATAATTATTACAAAATGTTTATCACATGGACTAATCAAAAAATTAAAAAGACTTTTGTACAGAGAAATATGTTTGATTTTAAACATATAAAGCCTTTCGATAAGGCTTACATAGACAATCCTGGTGCTATGGTTGTGTTTGCCACTCCAGGAATGCTTCACGCTGGCCTTTCTCTACAAATCTTCAAAAAATGGGCACCAAATGATGCTAATATGGTAATTATGCCAGGATTTTGTGTACAAGGTACTGTGGGACACAAAGTTCTTAGTGGCACGAAAAGAATTGAATTTGAAAATCGCCAGATTGTAGAGGTTAAGATGGCAGTAGAGTACTTGTCATTTTCGGCACATGCTGATGCAAAAGGAATTATGCAGTTGATTCAGAGTTGTGAACCTAAAAATGTGATGCTGGTGCACGGAGAATTTGCTAAAATGGAATATCTTAAGGAGAAGATTAAGCAGGAGTTTGGAACAAATTGTTATAATCCAGCAAATGGAGAAACCTGTGTCATCACAACAACTTCCAAAGTTCCAGTGGATGCTTCATTGGCTTTGCTCAAAACCGAAGCGAAACGATATTCTGCTCTACCACCTGATCCTAAGCGTCGACGGTTGCTGCACGGTGTATTAGTTCTGAGAGAAGATGGAGTTTCCCTTGTTGATACTGATGAGGTAATGTTAATATTCTACATAAAAAAATTTATTTGAATAACAGTTTGCGAAGTCTTCCGCTCTTATTTGAAACCTAGCATGAAAAAATTAACGAATAAGAAAAAAGAAAGCATGCAAAATGCCATAAAAAATCTAAAACTCAACATTGTAGCTTAACGACTCTAGATACGATGAAAAGCACAATAACTAAGCTTAGTTAAAAATACCTACAAATTAGCTTTTGACCATAGTTTGGTTAATATTGAAATTTTCACAATCTGAGATATTGGGTTGATTATACATATTTAGCTCTATTTTTAACATTTTCAACTCTATTAAAAAGTGTAACGTAACAAGATGATTAAGTAATACATAACGCGTTAAAATTGATTATTTTTGACGGTCACATATTCAAACATATTTTTTCGAATTTCTTTTAAGTTCTGTAAACATTTTCTTTGATTTCTTATAGGTCTCAAAAGCAGTTGGCATTTCAAAGCACATAGTAAGATTCACGTCTACTATCCAGGTTCAGGATTCAGGACCACCACATACGACGACACAGAAGCTATTAGAACCTTTGAAGAACAGATTAGTAGGCTGGACTGTTCAGTTGAATGATGGCTCAATATCTGTGGAATCGGTTTTAGTTAAAGTTGAAGGGGATGAAGACGACCAGAAAAGTGTGTATGTGTCCTGGACCAATGAAGACGAAGATCTTGGTAGTTATATTCTCGATTTCTTGCAAACTTTGTTGAGTTAAAAAGTAATATCCAAAGGAATAGTCTGTAATTTACCTTATTCCACAGAACTATTCAACTGTATTCTTTACATTCATAATTGAGCCTCTGGATAATGTAAGGACATGTAAAATTTAAGTGGCCTTCAAGGCTGACCACTGGTGTTTTTAAAATCGATTTTGTAAATTAAATTTTTGAAATATATAGCTTTCAAGGACAGCCGTAACGGTCACCTAATTTTATATGCCCTTACACTATCAAGAGGCTCAATTTAAGAATATAATTAGAGTTATTTTTGTACTTCTCTCCCTTGTAAATAAAATAAAAGAAGCTAGTTCGTTTTCTATTCATGTATATAATGTTTCCTTATATCTGGCACTCTCTTCTCTCACTTAATAGTTATATAATTTGCCAGTTTTTTTTTAACACGAGTCAGTTTACACAGGGTGTCCCACCACCTATGCACTTCCTGGAGAAATGTGTGATCGAGAATAAAAAAAGAAACAAAAGTCCTCTGGGAAAATTGAATCTGGGGTTAGCTTGGGCACAGTAAAGCTTCAAAGTTGAGCATAAAGAACCAATCAGGAGCGAGATTCAACAACCAATTGTTTGTCTGAGAAGTGTTAAGATCGCTCCTGATTGGTTCATTATATCCAACTTTGTAGTTTTACAGTGCCTAAACTAAGGCCCAGATCATATTTTGCCAGAGGAATTTTCTATTTCTTCTTTTGTTTTAGATCATACATTCCCGGGAAGTGCATAGCCGGAGGGACACCCTGTATATGTGTGACTAAAGTTCTCAGCAAGTAATATTACCACGGTAATAATTTTTTTTTCGAGAACGTTACCGAGAAGGTAAAGTTAAAATAATTTACCAACTAATTTTGTAGAATTT
The DNA here is from genome assembly GCA_032275145.1 of Synergus laeviventris. Taxonomy (NCBI): domain Eukaryota; kingdom Metazoa; phylum Arthropoda; class Insecta; order Hymenoptera; family Cynipidae; genus Synergus; species Synergus laeviventris. Next base: position 4,100,427 of record JAUESI010000026.1, on the reverse strand, counting down.
GTTCGATTTAAAAAAGAAAATTTTGTATGTACCATTTTGGAATGATTCTTTCTTTAATTATTGAGGACATTTTTTTGTCGGATAAAAATAAGAAACAGAAATATCTAAACATTGATGGAGAGTAAATTTTTTGTTTAAATGTAGTTACAAAACATTTTATTAATTTATATCAACTATATTCTATCCTTTCTTTAAAAAAATAGGTCTATAAATTCCACTATTCCACCATCACTAAGATAGATAATATTAAAAAGTTAAAATGTTTTAAACTTTACCTTATGAAATTTCAAAATTATTTAATGAAACAATCTAAATCTGTCTTCTTAAAAAATGATATATGTATATCATTAACATCTACACATAAATACTTAGATTTCAAAAAATAGAGGTCAGTGAAAAGTGTTCTGCATCGTTGCGCATGAGCATTTTGGTCAGTGAAAGACTGAAAGGTGTGGTGTGTGTCGTTTTCTATATTTCTATATATTCTATATTTCTATTCTATTGAATTCTAACACGTTATGCACAGTAATGTTCAATGAAGCCTTCACTCTGTTTTCGATTGTAAGCATGTCAACCCAACCCTGGTTTCCATAAGATTCTAATGGAAGCAGGGATGGGTTGACATGTTCATAATGAAAAACAGAGAGAAGGCTTCATTGAACATTACTGTACCTTATTTGTTAAAGAGCGAACGAAATAATTATTTAATTTGAATTTTGAGAAGAACACACAAATCGTTTTTTTCTTTCGAGGGCTTCACTCCTGGACCCCATAATTTGAATAATTTTTGTTTTCCCTACTATCTCAAATCGACTGTTCTATAATCTATACAGTCACGATAAAAAATAGTACGCTTCACCATTTCTTGGTTTTCAGCACTTGTTGCACAAAGTACTATTATGAACAATCCATGATACGGGTCCAAGCTAAGCGAAAATAATTGGATTGAACACGAGTAAAACTAAATTTAGACTGAGCTGAACTACCTATTATTTTTCACTTTCATATCCATTTGGCTTGAGCAAAGTTTGTGGAACAAGCCAGATCTGAACATACACGATGATTTATAGCGCTAACCGAATGGATCTGAGTCCTGAATTCTTCTACTAATTAGAAGAACAAACTACACGAAACAATTAATCCTAGTCTTTACAAAATAATCCTAAACTGTACGAGAGGATGATCTGCTATTATGCTATTATGCTTCGTGACAGTTTTGAACACGACTGCCCCAATAAGTCTAGTGACGTATAGTATAGAAAACATCAGAGCGATACCTTGCAGACGTAATATAGATAATATAACACTCTCACGAGACAAAAATTCATCATTTTTTTCATTCATACCATACAAAGTTAGAAAACCCGACGTGAAATATTGGGAACAATCAATATATACAATATAGAAAAAATATTTTCAAATATGTAAGGTTTTCCGAAATCACACTTAAGGATAACTGTTGTAACTGTTAAGCAATAATTTAAAACATCGAATACAATTATACAAGAATATATTTCACATAAAATAAAAGTTAACATGAACGTATTTCAATACCGTCATATTTTACATTTTCCTTTAATCCAAACACACTAAAGAATTCATGACAAGGGAAGAATTTTACGTTATCATTATATCATAATTTTCAAAAGGTTAAAAAATAGTTTATGAATAAAAAATATTATCACTTCTATGTATAATGAAAAAATGAGCAGAGCATTAAAACTAAAAACTAGTTAGATTTACAAGTTATACACGTCGTCAAAGGTTTCCTCATAGAGTAACTTATTGAAGATTAGGACTGCTCGGTGTTGATATTGGTGATGATGGTGAACATAGTGGAGAAGCTTCCAGTGGACAAACTAAGTTTGCAAAGTCGACTTCGTTTTTACTCTTCTTTCGTTTCAACGTAAACTGCGATTTCTTTGGTACCTTAACAACAAAACGTATTTTTAAATTATTTTTATCATTAAAACTAACTCAAAGTATTCCTGCCCAATAGAGACAGGTTTGTAATGACGTACATTTTCCAATTTTTTTAATGTCAATTTATTACATGTCCGTGTTTGGTGGCAATGTTATTTTATCTTGGATGAAAATTAATAGAACTAGGATGATGGTACTTTGAGGAATTATAGGTCCAATTGATGCGCAATGCGGATCGGATTTTTAACTGAACTAGAGCGAACGCGCGCTATCGCGCGCGCGTTTCTACCCTAAGAAATATTATATTTTATAATTTTTTGTATATATTATTTAATTAATATTTTTTAAAAAATTAAATGGTTATATCAATAACATTTAAATAATATTAAAATTTAAAAATTTCTACATTTTACAAATAATAAACCTTTTTTTTCATTAAAATTTTTCATAATAATTTAATAACAATAATAATAAAAATTTTGTTTAATAAAAATATCATAAATTATTTGAATAATTCTTTATAAACATAATTTTTAATAATTTTATTTTCTCTCTGCTCTCCCAAAAAAATTTTTAATGATTGCGAAGATCTTACTCTTGAAAAAGCCACATACAATTGTCCATGATTGAATACATCTTTACGAAGATCTAATCCGATATTATCGGAAGTTTGTTGTAACTTAGTATTTTGAATGAGGCAAGCATAATTTCTGTAATTTCTGTATGTTCGCAACGCTGTACTCGGTATTACTATCTGGCAACGTCGCATTAATTGTACTTTTGGACATTGTGGGTCTCTATAGTCAGTACGTCGTTTTCGTAGCTACCGCATGAAAGTACGTTTCACGCTACGAGTGTAGTTTTCTAAATAAACCTAAATTCAATTAAACTTGTGTTACTTTTTACTTAAATATCCCCGAATAACACCCCGTTCTAACAGGTAATGGGCCCAGGATCTTTTTCGATTAAGTAAAAATGTGAAATACGTAAAATAAAAGCAGTGAGTGTCGTGGCGTCGTTTCGCTTTGTCTAGTGTGACGCCGTGGAACTGAGTGAAAGCGTCGTATTTTGTGAAGTGTTTTGAAAGTGTATCAAAATGTCTTCGGCGCACTCATTTCGATTGGAACCTTTAGGAAAGGACAATTTTGATACTTGGAAGCTTCAGATTGAAGCTCTGCTAATTAAGAACGACGCGTGGGCTTACGTGAGCGGTAGGACGCCCAAACCAGAGGTAGTGGCGGGCGATGCAGCAACGGTGCGTGCGGCTGAGGTTTAAGAGCAAGCAGACCTAAAAGCACGTTCAGATCTGATTCTGTCGATTAATCCCTCGAAACTGAAGCAAATAAAAGGATGTGCAGCTTCGAACGCTGTTTGGGTAAGGTTGCACGCAATCTACCAATCCAGGGGACCTGCCAGGAAAGCAACGTTGTTAAAGAAACTCATTTTGCATAAGATGCATAAAGGTGAGGACGTGCGCGATCATATTTCTAGATTTTTTGACGCAGTGGATAAATTAGAGGAAATGGAGGTTAACGTGAACCAAGACCTCTTAACTATTTTATTACTGTACAGTTTGCCGGAAACTTACGAGAACTTTCGCTGTGCAATTGAGTCACGTGACGAATTGCCAACCCCGGAAACGTTAAAAATAAAAATAATCGAGGAAAATGATGCGCGAAAGGCTCAATATCGGGAAAGCGGTCAAAACGCAATGATCGCGAGTTAAAAATTCAAAAAACCCGTAAAATCGAATAAAAACAAATCGGACAGAGACGAAAAATTTCCATTTAAGTCTTTTCGGTGTAAAAAGATCGGGCATAAAGTATCACAGTGCGATAAGGACAGGAACTATGACAATGCTAAGAAAGTGGAAGAAGTGAGTTATCTTGTGACTAGCGCGACTAGTGAAGAACAATCCGCGTTCAACGTTAAATCGTGCGGTTCTTCGCATAAGTAGTGTTTAGACAGTGGTTGCACATCACATATGTGTCATGACGCAGAGTTTTTTCAGTCTATGGAAGAACCAAAGCAACGCTCGTTGAATCTCGCCAGCAGTGCATCTGCGGAAATTAAAGCGAAAGGCACGGTTCGACTACTGATAACTAACGGTCGCGAAGAAAAGATTTTGAATCTTAAAGATGCTCTTTATGTTCCTGACCTGCGAACTGCTTTAATGTCTGTTGCAAAAATAACAGACAGAGATTGCACTGTGACATTTCATAAAACTGGAGCGGAAATTCGTGACGAGCAGTCAAAGTTGTCGCCGACCGTATAGATGATCTATACTATGTGCGCGAAAGTTTGGAAAGTGAGGCAACGGTGGAAGAGTCTCCGAAGACAAAGCTCAGCATCTGGCATCAGCGCATGGGTCATCTGAACGAGAGAGTCCTCAAGAGAGTCGTAAAAGACGGTGGAGTAGTGGGAGCAGAGGTGGAAGCGGAAATGAGTCTTCCTACCTGCGAGATTTGCTTAAAAGGGAAATTCGCTAAAGCACCTTTTCCAAAAGAGTTAACGCGAAGTACTGAACTACTTGCCATCATACATACGGACATCTGCGGGCCCATGCGGGTGGAATCCATGGGTGGAGCAAGATATATTGCAACCTTCAACGACGACTACTCTACATGGTGCGAAGTTCGATTTTTTAAGAAAAAGAGTGGTCTCCTGTCTGCATTCGATGATTTTTTGGCTAAACACGGGATAAAAAGAAGGCTCACCGTCACACCCCTCAACAAAACGGTGTGGTGGAGAGGAAAAATAGAACCTTGGTAGAAATGGGTAGATGTATGATGATTGAGTCGGGCCTGTTACCATCTTTTTGGGCTGTAGCGATTGCAACGGCCAATCATGTACGGAACAGATGCTCATCGAAAAGTATAGGAGGAAAGACTCCTTTTGAACTATGGAACGGAAGAAAACCTTACGTTGGTTATTTCAGAACTTTCGGGTGCAGAGCTTTTACTCTGGATAGAACACCTGGGAAAGGAAAGTTTGAACCACGTTCACAGGAGTGTATCTTCGTGGGATATTCCGAACAGTCGAAGGCGTATCGAGTCTGGATTCCCTCAAAAAGGAAAATTGATTCAACACGAGACTTGAAATTCATCGATGAGCCTCGTGCACATGGGACTTTCGAGGATTTCATCACGGAAGGTTCACTGAAGAAGGAGGAAAGCTCTACTGACCAAACATCGCATATGCGGTCAGCTCGTTGAGTCAATTCAGCACTTGCTACGCTAACGATCACTGAATGGCTGGCAAGAGAGTACTTCGGTACTTGAAGGGCACGCTCGACTATGGACTCCGTTTCCAGAAAAGCAAAAAGGATCTGGAAGGTTTTACTGATGTTGACTGGGGAGCATGTGTCGAGGATAGGCGTTCTTATACCGGCTTCGCATTCATTCTGGGAGGAGGACCTGTCAGTTGGGAAGCAAAGAAGCAACGGACAGTCGCGCTTTCTAGCACGGAAGCGGAGTACATGGCTCTTACAGAAGCCACCAAAGAGGCCATGCACCTAAGAAGATTCATGGAGGAGCTGGGCGTACGAGAGGGTTCATCTGTTGTCATTTTTAACGACAACTAAGGGGCTCAAAAGTTGGCAAAAAATCCTGTATTCCACGCTAGGACGAAGCACATCGATATTCGGCACCATTTCGTTCGAGAAACTCTAGAACATTGTTTGGTACAGCTTGAATATCTGTGCACTGAAGAAATGTTAGCGGACGTGCTAACAAAGGGACTACTTGGTCCTAAGCACAGAATATGTCTGAAGATGTTGGGACTTGGACCTGCAAAGATAACGAATTTCACAATCTTAGCTTGAGGGGAAGTGTTGTAATTTAGTATTTTGAATAAGGCAAGCATAATTTGTGTAATTTCTGTATTTTGGCAACGCTGTACTCGGTATTACTATCTGGCAACGTCGCATTGATTGTACTATAGTCTCTATAGTCAGTACGTCGTTTTCGGACCTACCGCATGAAAGTACGTTTCACCCTACGAGTGTAGTTTTCTAAATAAACCTAAATTCAATCAAACTTGTGTTACTTTTTACTTGAACAACACCCCGTTCTAACAAAGTTTGTCCTTGACTTTTATTAATAGTCATTGCGAATGCTATTTTTATTGGAAATTGTCGTCGCTTAAAAGTAAA
>JAUESI010000026.1:4059127-4076571 GCA_032275145.1 Synergus laeviventris | reverse complement strand
GGTACGAGCATTCAATTATTATTAGCGTTGATCGAATGCGTGCGAGTTGAGATCTCCGGAGTGCCGACACTCGCAGTCGTATCGCTATGCTGCATTCGGCCTGGCCGCTACGATTCGTATTTTTTTTGAGTTAATTAATTTATTTTTATTGTCTATTAAATTAAATTAAAGTAATACTTTTCAAAAAACTTTTTTGTACCTCAATGAATTTTGCTTAAAGTTTGGGCTTACTAAAAATTCCCTCGATAAACGAATCAATTGAAAGTTACCTAGCACTATTTCGATACTGCTTAACAAAAAAATGAATTAATTTTTTCGTTAAAAAAAGCGATAAATGTTAGTCTTTTTTACAAATAGTAGGTAGAAGCAGGATTTCATAAACATATGTAAACTTTCTAACCATTTATTTAAAAATCACTATCTCTTTATTTGACCATGTTATCGTATTTAAAATTCAGCAGTGATTTTTAATAGTGCACAGGGTAGGCGTACTGGAAAACGCGTTTCATTGAATATGTTGGTTCAACTGAAAATGCATTCTTCACCAGAACGCGTAGAACGGTAGAATATCGCATAAAAAAATTTGTGTCTGTGTGCATTCTGTATGCATGAGCGACTAGGATCTAGATGCACGATTTCATAAAGGTAATATAGGAACTGACCAATTTCGGTTCAAGTCTACACTATTGTGCACCTTATTTCCCGAAATGGGCCACAGGGGCGCCACTATACTAATAGCTCGGCTTCCTCTGGGCATGTTTACTCTCAGCTTCTCTCTGTTTTTATATACTGGAGGTGCTAGCGGAACGTTCCGTCATCACCTCCACCCAAAAGTTCGTTTTTCTAGATTGGGGTTGATTTTAGAAAATTAATTTTTGTATATTTCAAGACCCCGAAAATTGCCCGAAATTCCAAGCTAGTTTTTTTGTCAAAAAATTAATTCTAAAAATGGATGTGTAGGTTATTAATGATAGGGGTTGTTTTTTCAAATTTGGTTTTTCGATATTTCAAGAGTCCAAAAATTGCCTGAAAATCAGGTATGATTGGATTTAAACATTTTTATCTTTTTATATACTGGAAGTGCTAGCGGAACATTCCGTCAGAACCTCCACCTAAAAGTTCGTTTTTTAAAAAAAATAAAAGAGCCGAAAAATGTTTATTACCGCCCAAAATTAGCCCGAAATTCAGGCATAAAAAAAATATTGATATTCCCTTGTGGAGGTGCTAGCGGAACGTAACTCCTTCAATGGTAGGACTATCGGGATGAAACATGTAGGGAACATGCATATAACTGTTCCAAAATTAACAGTAATGATGAAATATTGATTATTTTCCTAAACATTTTTTATTAATTTATTCCTGGCGCAAGTCGTAAATTACGCATTGACACATTCAAAAGCTTCGTTTCGCTGACGAATTTCGAAAAACCCGAAACTTATCTTTACCAAAAATTCGAAGAGGGTTCAAGCAAGTTTTTTGGAAAACGGCAAGTAATTCTGACTTATGGTTTACCAATAACAATTATATAAAGACGTGACGCTCGATCAATAAACGTGCGAGCTTATTCTATTTTTCGCTCTTAAGAGTCTCGATTTTCACATTTCCGAATATAATATTAACTTGCCAAGAAATGAGCAATAGAAAAAATGGAAAAAAGAATATTCTCAAGCTTCTTTGTGCTACTGTATTCTATTTTCCATATAAGGTAAATGGCAACAAATCGTGTTTTGTTTTGTACCTGTACAAAAGTTGGATTGCTAATAATAATATTATTTAATATTTAATATTATCGCAAACAATATTTAACATGTTGCTTAAAGGTAGGCATAATGAAAATACTAAAATTATATTAATTTACATATATGTGGTTGATTCTAGAGGAAGCTGCATGGGGATACTCAATTCAATAAAGCGTTAATAAAAAAAAATAATTTTCTGATTTTTGCATAAAAAATGTATCTCAGAATTTTATAATACAAAAAGTAATGCTATTATGGGTGATAGAGTTTCATAAAATTTTCTACAGGCCTTTGATTAAGAGGCGCCAATATCTCGCTTTATCCCTGAAGCGAGGCGCTAAGTTCGTAGGTAGGCGTGGCCTAAAATCTCATTTTTAAGAATTCTCATACCCAAAAAGTATGAATTTCTTACTATCTTAGTAAGACGAAGTTCATGCTATTTTAGCATGGCACAACTACTCTAAAAGCATGTGGTTTTATTCAGTTATAAAGTACTTTTGAGTATGCTACCTTAGGAGAACTAACTTAAGCGGCGCAGCACTCATCCTTATCTACCTGGTAGGCGTGTCAAAATTAGCAGTACATGACAATTCTTCCTTAAGACAGGATTTAGTTTTCTTGGAAGACAATTTTTTATACATCTAAAAAGCCCTACTTTATATAGTGTGTAAAAATGTATAGCTGCATAACCTAAATACTGCAGATATTCCAATGTCGATTCTTTCCAGTCCTTTACTCGTCGGTGATTGGCAATAGAAGCTAACTAAGACTAATTCTAGCTTGTTTTTGATCGTCGTTGTCTAATAATTTGGGCAATTGCATTAATTTGGTTTCAATCTTAATCAAATCTTCTTTAGAGTATCGGATATCATAAGTAACATTGACCCGTTCAATATGATTAAATCCCTTATTGATCGGTAGATATAACTTGTCATAGTTGTTGTAAATTTTGCAATTTTGTCCTGTTATCACTGATGGCCTTTTAACAGATTCTTGTTTAATGGAATTATTGTAACATATATCTAACTATAGTTTGTTCGAGGGTACAATGATATATCCGTGGTCAGGAATAATGGAAAAGTAAATATTGTTGAATTGATGAGGAATTAGGATTATGTGTTAGAGTGTTCCTTCTTCCTTCTCTGGCACAGGAATCTCCAGTACATATGTGAATAGTCCCTTAACAATTGCAACTGATAATTTACTTATGTCAATTATGTGTCGATAGTTATCTTCCTCGGCGTCAAAATGATAACGTGTACGTTACCTGTTTTCGAAATCTGAGTGTTTCTTTTAATATTGCTGGAGTCAAGATCTGAGTGTGTACAATACCCTGTTTTCAGTCGTTAATAGCACTCATTGCGGTATTAATGTCTTCGTTGGTTTCGTCAATTAAAATTACAACTAAGACTAAGTTACTATTAACGATATTGTTTTTAGTTTCTGAATTCAATCCCAAAGTGATATTTATTGCTCAACTTCTTTCGAAGTTTTTGCTACCAAGTAATTCTTTATGATTTAGTGATGAAGAATTGAAGAGTCTAATATTAGTTTAAGTATTTTGGTGTGGTTTGTCAAAACAGTTGCGATATTGTTATTATCTTTGCAAATTCTGTCGAATTCGCCATTTATCTGACTGAAGTCATTCTCGTTCAGAGTTCCGAATAGTGTTTTCGAAATATCGCCTATGAAATTAGCTAATCCTCTTTTGTTTCTGTTTTGTTTTCCTAATAATTTCTTCAAAATATTATATTTGTTAAGTCGATTGTAGCGGTTTCTTATGAACTTAATTTCGTATGAGGATTCACACTCTTCATTACAAACAGTTTCCCAGAGTAATATAGTTTTATTTATTGCTTCGAGCCTATTGTCGTTAGAGGTGAAATTTATTCCTATGATGAGTCGCCATGTCTCGTGATACAGGTGTATCTTAGCTTCCTCTTCTATAAAGACGTTGCCTTTTAATTCCTCCATGGTGTAATCTGATTTAACGGTTGCCGCTAGTGCCAGAAGCATTATTATTATTATTATATTAGATATTTATAATTTTCAAATTTTAAATATTGTTCAATAATAAATTCAATTCACAGTTCGTAGAAATGCAATACTACATTTTCTTGAAACACCGCACATACACATTATACGTAGGAAAAATCGATATTATCGGACTTTTCATACAAAATGTTGAAAAGAAATCGCATGGGCATGTATGGGAAACGCTTTTTTTATTCAAATAATTGATAGTATTTTTGATCTTTTTGTTCCGGAAGTCAATCAACGTGAAGAAACTTAACTTTACTCTAAATTTTTGCCTAATTTGATTCAATTTTATCTTACTTTTACACACAAATCGATCGTACATTTTTTTCTGTTACTATTATACTAGTGATCTATATTCAAATAGTACTTACCGCTAGCAGATGAATTGATTTTAAGCAAATGAAAGGTCTTAATTCTATGATTTTCTGTAACCTCCGAAACACAGAACCAGTTTTAACCGTTTTAACACCACGAAACCACCATGTGTTCGCAAAACGAAGGTCACTTTCAAACTGCCATAGAAAGAGTTTATAGGGATATTACCTTTATGGTGTAAATTATGAAACCTTGAAAACGAACTACAAAAATTACCTCTTCTGATTTTCGAAATCGTAATTTTTTTTTGTATTTTTGGTCAGCTTTTTCTGATTTGGTCCCACTATGCTTCCTCTTGTCTCCTTGTTTTGGACGCTTTTTCTAATATTGCAAGAGCCATTCCTCTCCGTCAAATAAATTTCACATTTTTCAAAAATTTCTTAGTGATCTTTGTGACGCCACAAAGCTCTTAAACTGTAATACTCAAGCTTTAATTGTTCAAGTTCAATATTGTAAAATAAAAAAATGATTTCCTTCCTAGCAGAATCTTATAACAAGATTTTCTCCAAAAATGACGTCACAAAAGAATGAGGACAAACTCGGAAAATGTGTATTATGCGTGGTTATTATCTTATATTTTTGATAGTTGTATTTGAAGTCATTTACTCTCATCTGGATTTTTGAATAGACCTAGTTTCGAGCTATTTTTTCTAGTTGATTTTACAATAGCTGAATTACAGGTTTCAAGAGCTATTGCTGTTAATCTTGATATGGAAGCGGAGGCGTGGCGATTTTACTTAAGTATTTGGGTCTAGTATCTAATCATTTATAATATTGCAGATCTTTGATAAAGCACTCGATGAGCCGAAGTACAGTTCTATGTATGCACAGTTGTGCAAGCGTCTGGCCGAAGAAGCACCGAACTTCGAACCTCCGAAACCTAACGTCGATGGTCAAAAGCAACAATCAACTTTTGAGTTACTCCTGCTCAAAAAGTGCAAGATCGAATTCGAGAGTCGATCTCAAGCGACAGAAGCATTTGATAATCAAGATGAGCTCGGACCCGAAGAAGAAGAGCGCCGCCAGGTGGCTAAACGTAAAATGCTTGGGAACATCAAATTTATCGGAGAGCTCGGAAAATTGGAGATTGTTTCGGATCAAGTTTTACATCTGTGCATCAGGCAGCTATTGGTGGAGAAAAGGCGTGGAGGATCCCGGGGGGACATGGCGGAGGACATCGAGTGCCTCTGCCAGATTATGCGAACCTGTGGCCGCATCCTTGATACAGATGTCGGTCGCGGTCTCATGGAACAATACTTTAAACGTATGAACCAACTGGCAGAGAGAAGTGATCTCCCTCTACGTATTCGATTCATGCTACGTGACGTAATCGAGTTGCGTCGCGATGGCTGGATACCACGCAAGGCCACCAGTACCGAGGGCCCAATGCCCATAAATCAAATTCGTAACAATAACGACGAATCTTCTAGAGGTGGTGGTTACCACAGACGCGAGGATCGCCTTGGTAATGAATTCTTACGACGAATGGGACGCGCTTTGGATATGGATATGGTGGGAAGCATTCCTCTCACCTCGCCCTCCTTCGGAATGACATCTCCATTTAGTCCCAACGGTTTTTCGCCCGCTCCTACGATTGGTTATGGTCGCCACAATCAACGTAACCCACCAAACTACTACCAGAACCAGAATCGTCACCAGATGAACTACCAAAGCAAGCACAATCAACAGCAACACAACACCTCGCAAAACTATAATAACAGTGAGTTGTCATTCAATTTTAGATCTAACTTCTAAAGAACTTTATTCTATACATTCTAGAAATTTATTTCAATCCCTGATTCGACACTTCTCCAGTGTATTTATTCAGTTTCGTACAAAGATATTCTTTTTTTTAAATCTATAACGCTCTTTGAAATATTAAATTGTGATACAAAAAATTTTGTTAAATAAAAATTATTAATTAAATATATCTAAATAATGTCAATAGTGCAATGGAAAAGTCCTATTTTCAATAAGGAGTAGAGGAAGTATCATATTATTGGAACTTGAATATAAACCGGATCTGCCTATATTGTAATTACATGTTTTTTGAATTGCTTTTATTATATACCATATAAGCTTAAATCCACTGTTTTTTCATATGATAGCGTTAGTAAGTGTATTATGCTACACGGATAAAATCCTACAATAACTATTCCTTTATGATACACGACTCAGTTGTGTAGCCGGAAAAAAAAAGTTTAATAAATGACTGAGTAGTGTATGGCACGACTCATTCGTTTTTCGGTAGTAATTATTCATTCATTTCACACGAATGCGCATACAGTCATGAGTAGTGCCTTCCATATTACTGTATGCTTTCTTAACACGAATAAGTCGTGTGGGTAATACGAAAGTTCTCAAACTTTGCCGAAAAATGAACATTTGCTTCACTATCGGATTTTCCCGATCAGCTGATACCAAGAAGATCCAAAATGGCTGATGCTTCTCAGAGTGTCCGGCACTTTTCGGCAACGTTCGGGAACTTTCGTATTGCCCGCACAACTCATTCTTCCATTGGGTGCATAGTGATGTCTTGGGACTGGTATCACCGGGTATTACTGAAAATTTACCGGTAACATTTACCAAACTGGTAAAAGTTAGATTGTTAATTATAGATATTGTATTTTAGAAAAAATTAAGTTAACTTAAAAATTTGCATATTTTAACAACCTTTTCGACGTATTTTTCATTTAAAGAAACACTGATAATTGGAAAAAAAGGATATGTAGAGCTTCAGAATCAACTAGCAGATGGCAGATACTTGAATATTGAGGTATAAAAATTATATTAGCAAAGAATTGAATGTCAAACACTAAGTATAAACGAATATTTGAATAATAATTTTAGGATAAAATGGATTACGATAAATTATGGGTAAAATTTACAAGAGAATTCATTTTTTTCTTTATTAAACACTTCAAAGTGTTCGTTAAAAATGTCTCTTGGTCTTATATTTCAGTTAAACCCTCTTTGTGCAAATTTGTAATCCGAATTATTTTATCCACAATTTAAAAAGTGAGGTTATGTTATCATAAACACGTTGTTGTGTGGACGGCACTACTCACGACATAAAGGAATAGTTATTGTAGGATTTTTACCACATGGACATGCCATGTTTTTTTATGAGTTTGGCATTTGTCAACATGTATCATAATCAATGCATATCATCAGAAATTCATACAGCAACGTAGATTTTTTCTTTGGCAATCATGTCTAGTTTTTTCCCACCAAAAAGTATATATGGGAAGTTCTGCTTTACTGGTTCAATTTGAAGAAATCTGCTGCAGAATCACATCAAATGCGATTCAAAATAGATGTTATGGTTTTTGTAGAATTTGGAAACTTAAGATTCATTGATTTGTTTCAGATGGAAACAAAGAACAATTACGGTTTAATAAGGATAAAATGCTGATAGGACATCCGGAAGAAGTTTCTCTGAGACCTTCAGCAAATTCAATGATGTTCAAGCAACCAAATATCACTCCGAATCTACCTCTGGACAATGGTAAGGATTTCTTCGTTTTTTAAATAGTCACTGAGTTGTATGCTCAATTAGAAATTTCTTATTCCCGAGGTGAATTAGGCACACAGTTTAAAAAAGTCTGATTTATTATTTAATGGTAAATAATTACCGAAATTTCAAGTTTTTTTTAAAACCAAAAAGCCGATTTTTTAATGATGAACTTAATTTATTATTTCTGTATGAATGAAGAACTTCAAATAAATATATTTTGTTAAGAACTTCATATTAGTACCAAGTAAGACAAACAGTTTGTCGCGAAACATTATTTTTTCCTAAACTGACGAAAAATTTACTCCTGCTTACGAAAAAAATATTGTACGGTTTGACAGTTTCGGACGTTTTCTGTGGGAAAATATTTTTTATTTGAACATATGTACAATTGAGCGTCCCGTGATCAAAACGGGACACGCTCGAAATACCTTGGTTTTAGTTGGCCCCTTGGTTATTCTCGTTCTTGATTTTTTCAGGTGGTATTTAACATTTTTTTAAGCATATCTTAATAGGAAATTGTATTCCAAATATTTTTGTTCCTTGACAAAATTAAAAATCATTATATTTTTGCGTTCCGCTCGCTCTAAATCCTTCAATAATAGGAGTATCGGGATTAAATTTGTAGGAAACATGCATATAACTGTTCCGAAAGTGACAGTAATGATGAAATTCTTAATTTTTTTCCCAAACATTTGTTATTAATTTTTTCACGGCACAAATCGTAAATTACGCATTGACACTTTCAAACGCTTTGTTTCGCTGACGAATTTCGAAAAAACTGAAACTTATCGTTACCAAAAATTCGAGGAGGGTTCAAAGAAGTTTTTTGGAAAACGGCAAGTAATTCTGACTTGTGGTTTACCAAAAACAATTAAATAATGACCTGAAGCTTGACCGATTCACGTGCGAGCTTGTTCCAAGAATGTGTCTAATGGAGACGAAGACCTTGTCTGTTCACACCACGATAAAAACAAAACACGATTTGTTGCCATTTACCTTATATGGAAAATAGAATACAGGAGCACAAAGAAGGTTGAGAATATTCTTTTTTTCATTTCTTCTATTGCTCATTTCCTGGCAAGTTAATATTATATTCGGAAATGTGAAAATCGAAACTATAAGAGCGCATAAAGTACTTTATTATTTTCTTTCCTTACTCAAAAATCTTCGTTCCTTGAGTAGAAGGTCTTTATTTAATTGTTTTTGGTAAACTACAAGTTAGAATTACTTGCCGTTTTCCAAAAAACTTCTTTGAACCCTCCTCGAATTTTTGGTAACGATAAGTTTCAGTTTTTTCGAAATTCGTCAGCGAAACGACTTAAGCCGTAAATTAATTAATAAAAAATGTTTGGGGAAAAAAATTAAGAATTTCATCATCACTGTCACTTTCGGAACAGTTATATGCATGTTCCCTACAAATTTCATCCCGATAGTCCGATGCGAGCGGAACGCAAAAATATAATGATTTTCAATTTTGTCAAAAAGTAACCATTTCTTGATTATCTCGAAAACTAAAAAAGTTAGAAACTTCTTTTAAGGAACAAAAATATATGGAATACAATTTCCTATTAAGATATGCTTCAAAAAATTTTAAATACGACTTTAAAAAATCAAGAACGAGAATAACCAAGGGCCTAACTAAAACCAAGGTATTTCGAGCGTGTCCAGTTTTGGTCGTGGGAGGCTCAATTGTACACGTTTCCTGAATTTATAAACAAGAGAATTAAGAAATAAACATAAAAAATACCTTTTTGTAATTAAAAAAAATACTATTGAAATACGAAAGCGATTTATTTGGAATACTATTATTTCAGGTATAGATCTATTCCCAGGGAGACCAAACGAGTCATCATTACTACGCACAGCAACATTGAAACCAAATCCTCCTTTAATGCACAAGGAAGCACCACCATCGATTGTCATCAAACAGGGATCCTTGGACAAACGTGAGAAGGCACGAGAGCGCAAGGACAAAGGGCCATCCAAGGAAGACATTTTGAAAAAGGTTAATGCGCTAGTAGACGAATATGTTTCCAATGGTAACATTCAAGAGAGCATAAATGCTTTCAAGGAGCTGAAAATTCCTGAGCGCTTTTTGCGTCACGCCATTTACACGCTCTACTCCAACACCTTAGAGCGATCAGACTCTGATCGTGATTTAGTGGCCAACCTCATCGCCCAGTTGAGAAAGGAGAACATCATCAATGGGCTACAAGTGATCGAAGGATGGAAAGAACTAGTATCCAGCATCACCGAAAAAGAAAGTAGCGTTCCTTGTGTTGCCTCGCACATTGCGTTTCTGACGGCCAGAGCAATAGTTGATATCATGATTCAATTGTCGGATGTCGCTTCCGTCACAGAAAATGGCCAGCACTATCCTCTCTTCCTTTTGACACTCCAGCAACTTCAAAAAAGTCAAGGCAAGGTGGTACTCACTCGTATCTTTAATGAAAGCAAGGTGAACTTGATGACTCAGTTACCAGATTCGGAGAAAACTAAAGAAAAACTCGGCGAAATACTCGAGGATCGAGACTTGACGTTCCTGTACCCTTTACTTAGAATCCAAGGGGATATGTGGCGGCAGTTGGAATCGGATCCTTTACCCAACAGTCTCTACAAATGGATCAAAGAAAAACTAGATCCTTCACATCACTCTGATCCTGGATTCATCAATGCTCTGATGACGGTTCTTCTTAAATATATCACACAGGTCAATAAAGTACAGATTCGGATAAGGGGGTCTTGTCATGTAGATAGAGTTTTTAAAAAATCTATTTTTTGCGTAATGTGCATTTAAATGATGTTAGAAATACGTTGAAGAAAGGATTTAGTAAAATACATCTTCTTTGAAGTGAGAGAGCGTTCAACAGGGCCGCGCGCGAGGTCCATTAAGCTAGCACTTATACAAACGAATTTAAAAATTCCGAATACGTCATAATTTTGGGCATTTTTAGGCAACATTTAAATTTTCAGGCTCCGATACTTTTTTCAAAAAAATAAATTTTGCTGTGATTAAGCTAGCACCTCCAATGTCTTTAATAACAAAGTAAAACAAAATTATTGTGCCATAATTTTGGCTCCAAAATTCCGCAAAACCGACTAAAGCAAACCCTTAAGTTCCAAAATCAACCTCTGGTACAGAAATTATATTTTTCGAAATTTGAAGGAAGGAAATATATTCTCTGGTTTCTGAGCCCCCCAAAATTAACAACCCTGATTTCTTCTAAATTGTACTTTCTCGTATTTAATGTACTCCGTACTCAAGAGTCTGTGACAGCTACATCTTAGATTTTCTTTATGAGTCCTCTGTTTGTGATTTTTCTTATTTTGTGTCTGTTCATTTTTTCTTACTGACTTTAAGAGAGGACAAATTCGTTGACTCCACCTTCTATTATTTTCCAACAATAACATTCAGCTGTATTTCCAAACTTAATTCTGTAGACCTCTCTACTAAATATGCGACCGAAACAGTTTCTAAGATCGTGATAACACTTTTCGCAGTTTTCGTGTACTTTGAAAAACGTTGTCTACTTTTCTAGCGCAGAGTGACTTATCTAGTGCAAAGTAAGTGATTAAAAATGTCAGAAGACCGTGCAAGACCCCGGAAAATAAAATATTGTGAAATTAACGAAGTGGTTGAAAAATTCAAAAGTGAGATCCTACTGGTAGGTGGTTTACCACGAGGTCTGGAAAACATCTGATGATTTAAAGCCTCGAAAAATTGAGGTTTCTGTGAGATCATTGTATTCATATGTGTCATGTAATACTAACAATATTAGAAATTAAACCTCAAAACCATCTTTTGCTGAGAGAGTAATATCTGACGAAGATATTACTGTATTTGAGCCAAAAGATGTGGCGCTGAGTGTTGAGTTTGGAACTTAAGAGTTTTTTTTTGGAGAGTTGAATTTTATGGAATTGAAGAGTCTAAAAAAGCCCAAAAATACTATGTCCTTCAAATTTCGAAAAATATCATTTCTGTAACTGCGGTTGATTTTGGAATTTAAGGGTTTCTTTTGGAGTGTCGGTTTTTACGGAATTCTGGTGTCCAAAAAAAGCTCAAAACTATGGCACAATGGATTTTTTTACTTTGTTATTTAAGAAGTTAGAAGTGCTAGCTTAATGTCAACTAAAACCTCCACAACAAAATTGATTTTTTGAAAAAAGTATAGGAGCCCAAAAATTATTATTGGTGCCTAAAAAAGGACCAAAATTATGACGTATTCGGAATTTTGAAATTCGTTTGCGGAGGTGTTAGCTTCCTTAGCTCGTTCATAATCTTTAAATTCATTTCCCAAAAGTTTGTTTTGCAATTTGGGGGGGGGGTGAACCTTTTTAACAAGCCTTCACACTTATCGAGTCAAATTAAAAAAAAAATGTTTTCTAAACATGTCGCCACAGATAGATTTAAGCTTTTTTGATCTATCTTATCCAATAAATGTTTACAGTCATTATTAGCACACAAAAAAAGAGAACAACAAATTATCTTTCCACAAAAATTCTGCAATGTTCGACATTTAAAATTTGTTTGAAAATGCATGTATCTGACCATAGCCAAGGGGATGACCAATAATAGTTTTGGCGTTATTTTTGTTTCAAGTTTACCTTAAAGATAAAAATCGTTCACCTCGTGGGCCCTGGACTTTCTTGAGAAGGGTGTTTTACAGGGTTGAGACTGTCATTATTAAAATTCCTGTATTACGTTTGTTGATGAATTTCGAAACAAACATGGAATTTTGAATAGTTATAGGCTGTGGAATTGCATCTTATGTGAAAAAAATTAACTAATGGAAATTCGTGCATTATGAATGATTGGTCGGTGTATTTTCAATTTATTCTATATGATGAAGGGATACATTTTGAAAATTTCCATATCCCGAGTCTTTCATCCGCCTTTCATTTTATCTTTTTTTTTTGTCATTCCTTTCATAGCGTCACTCGGCTCTGCTGTTTTCTCTTTTTTGTAAAGAAATAACATTCATTAGATGGAAAAAAATTCTTCAACTTGAGTCTTCCATTGTCAATCAATATGAAAGCATGGTACTGAGCGGTCCCATCGATTGTTACTGTAGCATCGAATCTGCTCTTCAGTTTTCTCGCAGTTGCTTCATGATCCTTGTTGCTACATACCGAAAATTATTTCAGTTTCTTTAAGGTTAGTCTAGAATAGACTTAATCAGTCGACCCATGCCTACTATCTGTTCATTAAATGTTTGTCCCTGAACAAAAGTTGGAATAACTCAGACAAAAAAAATCGCTAATAAAAATGATTCACGTTACTGAAAAGAAATTTTAATTGTGAACATGTTTCCTATTCATGATTTTTACACAAAAATTTGTTACGTATACGGTTAATTATAGAGGAAGGTGCTATCTTAGGATCTAATAGTGGTAGAAAGGTTTACTGCAGCTTGACATATGTCAAGAAATTCTAATAATTATTATACATGTAGAATTAAGTGCTAAAATAATTAAATAATTCGTTATTAACGATTATTTTTTCTAGACTTTTTTTTGGAAGTCTCCGACCGACAAGACGTGAAAGTGATCCCTATCGAAGGATTCCAAGTGTCTATTGTCCGGTCTAGGATTTCTATTTAGTACACTTTTTACTACTTGATTTCAAGCAAGTTAAAGTCAAAATATTTATTCTTTTTCCTTAATTTTCATGAAATATCCTTCAAAGTCACGAATTTCAGAAAAAATAATGTCATTTTCAAAATTGATTTCAAAGACCATAGGACCCAACTCGAGGGGCTTTTTGAAGTCAAGAAGTTAAGAATGAAATTGATTTTTGTGAATACGCCTACAACTTATAAATTTTCTTTCACTTTACTCAAATCCCTGACATCTGGCAGAAGATAGTAATAGTATTACAGCAGCACCTCGGGCTTCTTTCTTCTCTTTAGGGATAAAAAACGCGTAAAAAAATAATCATTAATAGCAAATTATGTAATTATTTTAGCACTTTATTCTACATGTATAAAATTATTTGAATTTTTAAAATATATTTCAAGCTTTAGTAGACCTTTCTACTCCTATTAGATCCTAAGGATAGCACCTTCCTTTATAATTAAACATATACGTGAAAATTAATAAAATCGTCATTATGCCTACTTGTAAACTACATGTTGAAGATACTACCTGATTTTTGTCATACATTTCAATTTATTTTTTAAAAAGATACAGCAATTGAAAGTTGACTGATGTGAAATTCATGCTGATAACCCTATTTTTTGGCATTCATTTGTTAATAGCGCGGTAACAAATTTTTGTGTAAAAACCATGAATAGGAAAAACGTTCACAATTAAAATATCTTTACAGTGACCTGAATCATTTTTATTGGCGATTTTTTTTAGCTGAGTTATTCCAATTTTTGTTCAGGGACAAACATTTAATGAACATATATTATTGCCACTGTGGCCGCACTGTGCATTAATAATAGAAGCTCCTCTGACAGACTGAGGTTAGAAGTTGTTACGAGCTTTTTACATTTCGTCCAGCAGAGACGCTGATAGAACACAGTTGTCGGGCTACTCCAGTTCTTGATTGCACGAATTCAAGCGAATTATTCCGAAAAATGGCTATTATTCAAGTCGGGTTCCACAGCATTAGATACCACATTCAATTTTTTTTCAAAATTCATCAGCGAGCGTAATGCGGGTATTTTAAATAATTACAGTCTCAACCTTGTAACAAGCGTTAAGGGTATTTTGAGCTACTCGACGTTCATTTTGATAGATAAACAAGTCTCAAAAGATGGAACAAAACTCTATCGAAAACGTGTTGGATACAATTTTCTAAAGGCTAGTTACATGGATCCGAAACAGGGACTGTTTGAGCAAACTATCAAAATTATACCCCCTCGTACTCGGCAAGTTTTTGATCGAACTCGTTCAAATTTGGTGTGATAACTACTTTCCAACAGGACTATATATGTATATAAATTTACATGAAAAAAAACCTTTTTAAGAATTTTTTTCGGATGATTTAAGTTAAAGTCTTCTCAGTAAAAGTTTAAAATTTATATTGAACATGATATTAAAAAAAATAATATTGCTATCAAATGATTACTCTCGGTGTCTGATACAATTAAAAAAATTGTGTTATAAAAATACTTCACACATTACATGAGTCACATCACAATAATATATAAAAATTAATATTTATTTAATTTTTGCAAAGATATCGCTACTATATTTATAAGAGCAAAAATCTCGCGTCGTCTCGATCAAAATTTGAACTTTTTATGTTTTTCAATTGATTCTTCGACTTTCAAAAAAGAATGATAAATTTTATCAAGAAATAGAGAAAAACAGCTTATAGGCTTTTCTAAAAGCATTTTATTTATATCTTGCTTTGTTTGATTTAAAATGATATTTTTTTTCATAAATGTTATAACTGGTTTTTTTCTACTCGAAAAAAGTTATCAGGATAAATTTTTTTAGCTTTTTCAGGACTACTAATAATGTAATAATAACCATACTTAAAAGAAGAATACCTCATACGAGCGTAAAATTGTTGTTTTGACAAGTTTGATCATAAAAATATTTCACTCTTTTTTTTAATCATTTTTTCGTTTTATTACTTATTGTTCTTAAGTAATAACTGCTGCATAATGGAAGTTTATAATTTGGACTGTAAACTTTCGTCTGACGGCAGGAAATCATAATTAATCAGAAAATACCATATTAAAGCACTTTTCAGTTATAGTTCAAGCCCACCTGGTTTTTGTTTCATTGAGTTTTATTTTGGACATTAAATAAAAAATTATTTTTATTTTGTTTGAAATTGCGAAGAAATAGTACAACTTGGTTTGGCATTAGAAAGAATTAAAGCGATAGGAAATAATGAATATTATATTAATGCAATAAAGTAATTTATTTTCCATTGCGCTAGGAATCGACGCTTCCTCCGGGTGCCGACCCAACTGTTGTACCCGACAAGACATTACAAGAGAAGGAGCGAGGCCTTTTGCAAAAATATCAGCGAATGTTAAACACCCTTCTTCCTACGCTTGAATCTCAGCTTACGGCCATACATTCGCTACAAGTATTTTGTCTGTCGATGAATTTTCCTAAAGGCATGTTGTTGCGATGGTTTAATGCACTTTACGAGTTTTCCATAATCGATGATGAGGCTTTCTTAAAATGGAGAGAGGATGTAAATGACGCGTACCCTGGAAAAGGAGAAGCTTTATTTCAGGTAACTATAGCTTTATATTCAAATTTATTTGAGTTCAGACGGTTTTTATTTAAACCTGACCAATTACAAAGACTTTCAATTGTAAATTAATTTATATAGAATGTTTCTAATTAATACTTCAGTTTAAAACAGTGTATATAATAGTATGTGCTTGTCTATATTGAAAGAGCCTACTCTATAGATCGTCAATAGGGTATAATTTCAGATTTAATTCAGGTGGAAAATAACCTTTATTGACGATTGACAAAATGGGTCTGGCCAATATGGGGAAGAGGGATTACTCCGTTTTTTTTATTTTTTATAAAAATTCTTAGTACGAAAAAATTAGTGATTTGGTAATATTGTTAACCTTTTCAGAAAATGACTTTTGAATCAATCTAAACATTTAATTGACTGTCAAAAAAATGATTGCATTACACATTTTTCCTTCTGTCATGGTTAAATTAAGTGGATAAGAAATGAAAATTTCTTTCTTATCTACAAATTTTTTCGAAAATGACAAGCTTATTAACTTGCTCTTTAATATTATCAACCTCAGCTACGATTGCTTCAGTAATCTCATGAAGAAATTACATTCTAAGAGGTCCTCGACTAGCAGTTCACTTTTTCGTTCCTGCGTTTGAGGAATTTTATATTTCAAGTATTACAAAAAACGGATCCTTCTGTTTTTAAGAAATTGATATTTTTTTAGACATTGTGACAAATTATGGAATAAAAATTGGAAAATTGCTGTTCCATTAATGAATGTCAATAATTCGTAAAATTTTTTCCAAATATTCGTTAGTCTAATCCACTTTTTGATAAAATATTACGAAATCTTCAAAAAATTGTACGCTGTCCAAAAGTGACATGCTATTTTGTTAAATTTTCACAAACTTTTTCCATTTTTTGGAACAGTAATTTTTTCCGTGCAGGGCAGGATCTTTCTGTTTCCACAGTGATTCGTCGCGTAGGTATCGATAGTGAGTTTCGAGAATCGATATGGAATTTCCCGCGCTCATTATGTTCAGGGTTGGGAAGTGACGTGTTAAAAGTTACGTGCCACTAGGGTTGGGAAGTTTATAAGTTTCTACCCAAAGCTATCGAATTGCTAATTTATTACGCTTAAATATGTAAAATATTTTGAAGAGATTGCGAACCTCTGTGTCTCTTTTTATGCTTCATTGTTTGTGCTGCATCCATTGAACGGTAAAATGAGGGTGGCGTCCCATGGATCCGGAATTCTTTGCATTAGTAGAATATTTAGAAAAATATGTGGATATAAATATTTTAAAAATTACAATTCAATAATGCGTATTTTTTGTATAAATATTTCATTTATCACATTTTATATTTTCTTTCAAAAATATTTTTAATTAATTTACAAAAAATGATTGTAGATGTAAATTTAATATTTTATAACAATTAACATATTTTTATATAAGCATTTATAAAATGACAATTTATAATGCGTATTTTTTGTATAAATATTTCATTTATGATATTTTATATGGGCCATTCTGCTTTAAGATACACGGTCAAATTTATTATCAGATAAACACTTCTCTGTACCCTTCAGAAGATGAGA
>JAUESI010000026.1:4039729-4053451 GCA_032275145.1 Synergus laeviventris | reverse complement strand
TAGAGGATCCCTAGATAAAGTGACCGCCATAAAATTTTGCTAGACTCAGGCTAGACAAAAATGAGTCTAGAAGGAGTATAGCATCCTCTAGATTTTCGGTAGGGTTAATTCATCTAATTCTTATTATCTTTTTTACTTCAAAATTAGTGAAATCAAATCAAATTTCGACGTTGGTTTTCAGAGGGACCCAGATAAAAAATATCGTGTCCATCAAGGTTGAAAGGATATTTTGCCTTGCGATGGGTGTCAAACTTAATAATTTTCGCCAAAATAACCTCTTGTACACCCTTGATACACAATAGGCTATTTTATTCAATTTTTTGGTATGGTTAAATTGGTTAACATACGTATTCTTTCCAGCTGAAAACATATTTTGTATGATTATTAAATTTTTATCATTTGCATTCCAAGAAATCTTTTCTATCCATTTTTAAGTTCGATTACCGCAGTTTAAAAAAGCTTAAAATTACTTCCGAACGAAGTTTTATTGTTGTAAAATTTTGCAAAAAATTTGTTTAACGTTTGCCCCTTTTTTTGTGTTAAACAGAAATATTTTTCTAAATCTGAAAAATTTCTCAAATTGTAGATACAAATTTTTAAGTGTACTATAATTATATGTATCGAATATTGAATTTTCAACTGTTTAAAGTTTTATGTCAAATACTTTCAAAATCTGAAAGACTCGACTTAACTTTTTAAAGTAAGAACCACTTTTTACATTAGTTTAGTGGTATAAGGTAGAAGGTTTATAACTCAATCGATACTGATAAGTTTCGTCAATCTTAGTTAATATTATGAAAGAAACCTTTATTCAATCTAATAATCATTTAATCAGAACAATATGGCAAATCTTAGGACTGTATAGAAATATTTATTCATTACAAAAAATGTCTTCCTTTCAAAGAAATATTCTTTTTCTTTTATATATTACAGAGTTTATTTTAAACAATCAAATATTTTAGATACTTATATCCAAAAATCTTCGACTTTTATAACTGAGAAATATCTAATTATATGTAATGATTATTTTCTTGAAGTAGCGCTGTAGTTTCTTTATATTTATTTCGTAAGGATATATTAAAATATTTCTCTTGTTGAAAGAATATTCCATCATGTTAAACAAAATTTTCTTTACTTTAATAATTATATACCTTTGATAAAAGAAAAATATTTCTTTAGATGAAAAAAATATTTTTTGATTTAAGGAACCCTTTTTTCAGAATATAGGTATGTTGGTCTAATTCACCGCGCATGACACTTTTTTGTGTGTGCCTATATGTGATGAGGAAAGCAACTTGTTCATATATATATATATATATATATATATATTCAAATAAAGAGAAAAATTAGCGGATCGATATGTTTCATATTTTGATTATTTCAAGAATTTTCAATTTCAGAAATTTTGTCATTTCGGGAATGCTTTTTGGAAAATATTGGTATTTTTTTTTTCATTAATTGAAAGTTTTGGAAATATTTCTTATTTGAAAATTTTATTTTTTTAATTATATTGCCATAGCTTAAAACTCGACTTTATTTATTCAAAAATGTTATTTTCTGTCCACCCTAATGTAAATGCAGTCTAAAAATAACTTCAGTCTCCAGTCCAACCACATGACAACGCAACATTTCGAGACAGATACCGTCGATACCGTTACCATGGCAATACCTGAAACACACGACGAGCACCACAAATACAACTTTGTTTCCGTCAGTGCTAAACTATTTTAAGGTAAGGACTTATTACATTTATCTTGGAGATAATTAAGATTTTAACAATAGATTAATGGATATGAAGTAATTATCGCATATCAAAGTATTTATCCTGCACTAAGTATATTTTTTAGTAAAGGAAACATAATATAAATTTGCATAACACACAGTAGAGTGCGCGTAACGTTCGTTTCAAAATATTTAATTAATCAATCTCAATGTAATTTTCTCAAAAAAGAATAAATTATTATGACCTCGTGTGTATTTAATTTTTCGAGTGACATTTTTCACTGCATAATTTTTTACGCTACAGTAACGAACTATAATCCATATTATTTATCATCTTACATCAACTTGTGGAACTCAAAAATCACAATACATTTGTTTCTTAAAACACTAAATTATAAATAAAGTAAATAATTGTTAAATATATTGACTTGAGATCAATTTTTCTTGTTGTAAAACTGACTTTAAATTACTGCAGAAATGATTGTTAGTGGAAGAAAATTCACAAAAATTAAAAAAAAAATAAAAGAAATTTACAATAAAAATTGTTATAAATAATTTTTTTAAGAAACTATTTAAATTCTCGGTTTTTTTGTAATTCGGATTTCCTTTAATAACTTTAATAACTGCTACATATATCCCATAAAAAAATGTATGCAAAACAATTGCCAAAATATACCAATTGCGATTTTTATAAATAATTGAACTAAATAAGTACCAAATTAGAAGATTTTCTTCTAGAAAAAAAGTTTTGCTATGCTCTACAACTAGTTTACATCAGGTTTACATTATTATGAGAATAATTTCCTATTAAAAAAATCCTCGAGGAAATCCTTGAGTTATTTTCGGACGAGGAAAACACGAAGAAATCCGCGAGGATTTGCAAATTCCTCGAGGAAAAATCCTGGTGGGTTTCCTCGTGTTTTCTTCGTCGGAAATAACACGAGAATTTCCTTGAGGATTTTTTCCATAGTGTTGGGTCACGCAAATTTACAAAAAACTAACAATCACAATTTTCAAAAATTATTTTGGAAGAAAAATATGTGATTTTGCGATTTTTCTATATTGAGCACCTAAACTACTTCAAGTATCCTTTAAAAAGATACACCAGTGTAGAAAAATTTTGAGGCGCTGCACAGTGGGACCAGATCCCGAAAAGCTGGCCAAAACTATAAAATGTTCATAAAATGTGCCAAATTTTCTTAATTGGCGGTTTTTGAGGTCGCTGATTACGAATCCGGTGTCAACAATTTAAAAAAAAAACTGGCGGATCTGATATGGCGAACTGGTTACCTCAAATAATATTTAATTCTAATATTCTTCGGTATGAGGGGTTTTTTGAGGTCACTGAATACAAATGCAAAATCTAAATTATTAAAATATATTTATTAAAAGACTTAAAAGCAAGAGATACATAAAAAATAACAATTTTCACCATCAGAAGATTCAGATTCAATGTCTGAACATTCACTAGTTTCATGAGATGAAGTCTCCGTAATTTCGATATCAGGCGCAATTAACATTATAGCTGCTTCTGGTAGCAACGAATTGAATTTTTTACGAGGTAATTTACGGAGGCTAGAAATGAGTGGGTCAGATGTGAGTGGTAGGCATAGAAAAAAGTCTTCTATTGTTTTTAAACGTGTGAACACTTTCTGTTCAAATCTTCTATGAACCTTTTAATATATTTATTACTGGATTGTTGCGCATCTTCTGACATTTGTCCTATAGGTAACAACGACGAAGTTATTATTTGTGCTCCTTGAATAAGAAGTTTATGTATAGATATTGACATGAATCTACCTGCACAAAGTCACAAGCTGTCTGCAAAGCGTAATCTTGAAACCTGATTAAATTAATATCATGACCACTTAAAACCACTTGCAAGACAACATGGAATTTCTTGATCAAATCCGCCTTCATTTCGTTCGATCACTCCATGCTGCAAATTCTAAGCTGGGTCCACCTGGAGGCAATCTCATTGTTGCACTCAAATCCTCTTTTTCTTCAAAGGGTAAAAAGACATCGATTCATTCAGAGAAATCGTTAAAGAACTTCATTTTACATCTCATCACTTGTTGATATTTTTTCTGGATATCAGAAGAAAATCTTCGTATGCTGGATTTGGTCTTCTCTGATAGAAGAAGTTCTCGGTGCAATTTATCGGTGCATTAAAAATTTGTCTATATCTTTATAGATTACAGATGCACTCTTATTTAAATCCTTCTTTATTATGACAAATATTTATCTTCTCGTTAAACCCAGGACCGGTGTACTCCATTCTTCAGTATCCACTGCAGATCTTGAAATTGTATAAAAATATACATGATTATTATTATTATATAAGATGTTCATAATTTTGAAATACTAAATATTTTTCAATAATAGATTCAGCTCACAGTTCATAGAAATGCTACACCAAATTTTCTTGAAGCACCCCAGTGAGCGCACGATATTAGAAACGTTTTGAAACGTTCAAGAAACGTCCCGATGTCCTAAAGATGTTCATAACTATAATTAAAACATTTTTAGGACATTGGACTTTCCTAAAAAACGTTTCGAGTATCATGTGCCACTGGGAGTATAATACAAATGGAAATATTGGGTCCATTTATATAAAAAGTTGAATAAAAATCGCAAAAACAGATTTATGGTATGGCAACATCTTCATTTTGATTCCATTAGCTGCAGATTCTGAAACCTTGATTCTTCCTCTACAAAAACCACCAACTCCGATATTCGAAATCAATAATTTATTTTTTGACTTTTGGCCAGCCTTTCAGAATTTGGGTCCCTTTGTGTGCTGGAGAGACGGTCTAGCAGCGCCGTTGACTATACGTGAAACGCTTTTACTACGCGATAGTCTAGATAAGACGGCGCTGACCAGCCGCTGATCAGCTTGTCCAGAAATTTACAACTGGCTGGGTACCGCGTCAGCTGGCAAACGACTGGATACTGGCATTCGCATGAAATGTCATTCGGCTGGAGTTGTCCGTCGGTACTGGTTCGGAACTGGTACTGGTTCTTGCTTCTAAAAGAAAGAATTAAACATATTTTTTTATATTTAAAAATTCGTTAATGCTTCCACTATGGGGAAGCAAATACATTTGCAACTTCATTATAGTGAGGAAGCAAAGTACTCAACAAATGAGCACATAGAAATATAAGTTCAGTTAAGTGCAATACCTGAGATCGAATTCACAGCCAGTTTACTATATAGCAATATTATAAGGCAATATTGTTAGACCGAATATGGACGACCAGGTCGTGCAGTGTCGTTCCTGACAATTCATCTAGCATTTCCGCTATAATTACACATTTTTCTTTCGGAACTTTGCGAAAGGTATTTAATTTTTATAAGAAACTACCTCCAAGTCCTTATTCCCACTGAACAAAGACTGAAACGGAGGTGGATATTTGAGCTATTTCACAATTTTTTAGATTTTCTCAGCACTAATCCAACAGCGTAAAATGATATGATTTCTCAAATTTTTTATTAAATTCTAAAACAGGTTTTATCATCAACACAATAAAGAATGGATTCAGAGCGACCAACAACAGTTAAAATCGACGAACGACCAATCTCTCAGTTGCGCAGGAATTTACAGGATTCCGACGGTTCGCGAGGATCATCTGATAGACCTCAAACTGGTGTTCCGAAACTAAAGAGCAGAACAGAAAGACCAACATCTCGCAGAGGACTTAAGAATGATATTCAAGATTTCAATATAGTTGCGAGTACATATCAAGCAGGATTACTAGGACGAAACTATTTATCACGACCACCGTCTGTATCGATTTCGTCAAATCTAGTTTCGACTACCAACTCGCGCCTAAATTCTGCTATAAAGTCAACACGTTTGAATACAGGTCGTTCTCTAAATTCATTCGAAACAAATGTCAGCTGTCTTGATAGACCAGTTACACAACAAGGTGTGGCCGCATTTCGTCCAAGCTCCACCAGAGGCTTGCCACGCATGACTAGGTAATCACATTTTCTGCTTCTAAATTGCGTATTTCGATTTTCACAGAAAACGGAATAAGTGGTGGGTATGAAGATATTATAGTTAATTGTTTCTAGATTAGTAAGTCTCTCTCATTAAAAAATAGCTGCAGTTTTTTTTAGAGAAACACAATAGACACAGCGCGCCATTACAGTGCAGCGGTCACTTTATGTACTGCAGTATGGTATTGTGTTTCTCTTTTCTTTTAAGCGTCCAAAAACGAATTTCCTAAAAAATTAAAAAAACAAATTACAGCTTTCTTTCGCAATGAATCGAGAATTTCGTGCGGCCATTTGAAACAATATAAAATTCCAATGTTTTTCGCTTTTTTTTTAAATTTGCGTCGGTACTGTGCCTGAAATTATGCATTTATGCCGAACTTTGGTTTCTTTTTGTTGCGATTCAACTGCTCTATCTCTATTTGCCAGGGCCACACTTAGAATCATTCTTGAAAATTTTCATTTCAACGAATTTCTAAGTTCGTTTATCCAACCCCCTCAATCCGAATAATTTTCTTTTTTAGTCGAATAGGGTCGGAATTAAATCATAAAAATGGTTAACTAGATATATTTAGCAAATCAAATCTATATATCTAGCAAATCGTTAGATATCTGGGGGTTTTTATGTCAATATTTTAGTTATTATGTTTCACAATGTTTTTATTATTTAATTTACAGGCAAATTCAAGATAAGCGCTACTTTGAGGGATTAATACAGCTCAAAATAGGAGAGCTTACCCATGAAATTTTAACTATTGCACGAGAGATTGATGCACATAATAAAGAAAGAGTAACGTTTTTGCATTATGATCAGCAAGCAAAGGATCTTGCATCAGAATTAACTAATCTTCAAGGAAAATTAGCAGACTACAACATTATTGTGGATAAAATGACATCGGACTCTGGTAGAAGTGCCATTGAGCAGGAGACCTGCGAACGCATTCAATCGAACGATTTCGTCTTATCCGAAATAGAAGTAATGTTCGACAAGCGTCATCATAAGGATAAACAATTTCGAGCAACTGCAAATAGTGTCGATTCCGAAAGAAAGAATGCTGAAAGAATTGTAGAGAGTATGGATCCTCAAGCTCGAGAGAAGTACGGTAAACTGCACAGTCAAAAAACTATAATGCAAGAAAATATTGATAAAATGCAACATGATTCTGATAATTTATCCGTGGAAAAAATAAGTTTAGAAGAACGAATTGCACTCTCTCAAATGAAGCAAGAAGCTGTTAGATTACAAACAAAAATAATGGAAATTGAAGAAAAGCGAGATAGGTTACGAGAAGAGGAAAAAAACCAACTTTCGCCTGAAGAAGAGAAAGATCACCTTCTGCAAAAAGTTAAACAGGACAATGTGGATATAGCGGCGTCCGAACGTCGTATTTCGGAAACGGAAAAGCGAATAACAGAAGTAGAACAAGAAATAGAAGAATTAGAAGTTGATCTGAACGAGGATCGATCAGAGAGACTTATTAAATTCAAGGAACTTCGCAAGCGTGAAAAAGCGATGGAAGAATTTATTGTGACCTTTGAAGAAAATAAAATGATTGAATTGGAAAAGTTGAAAACGTTGAAAGCAGTAGTGGACGATCGGCTGAAAAGAATATCTAGTGAAATGGATGGAGAAGTGCAATTAACAGACAGTCAACAGCTAGAAATTTTTGACGTTCTTGTCAAAGAGAATCATAAAAAAGATCAGAACTTGAATACTCTACAGGGAGATCACGTCAGACTACAGAGAATGTTATTGAAAATGGAGAAGCTCGAAAAGAGACTTAAAACTGAGCTGAAAGAACTGGAACGAAAAATTGAAAAGTGTCAGACTGAGCTTGTTACTCTTGAAGATTTAGATGGCCTAAAAGTGACGTCAAAAATGAAGCATAATAGGCTTTTAGAAGATAGGGATGAATTCAAGATTCAGGAACCTTCCCGCGTCCAAGAACTACAGAATGTTCAGTTAGAATATAATGAGATTAAGGGTCGCTTAGATGAAAACGAAGCTTATCTGCAAATTCATTCTCTCGAAAACAAGCTTGAAAAATTGAAAGAAAGCAGTTTAACTATGCAAAATTCGATTATCCAAAAGAATGAACGAATGAATTACAGTCGCGTGAAAGAACACACGTTCACTTTTGTTGCAAGATATAATATCGTACTTACCCAAATTGTTTAGTTTTTGTACAACATGGAGTGATGCAGGATGATTTTATAGTGATTTGTGTCAACTTTCTCATTTTCAGTTTTCGTTTTTAGATTAATAAATTCAATTTAGTACCAATTGTATATATAGGGCAAAATTTTACCAAGGGTACTCACCGAAAAATCGCCTGTACCCGCGCGCCTTTATTCAATCAATCATAACTTCTGCTAAAGTTGATCAATTTCACTTTTCTATGAGAGGTTTTTAAAGGATATTTTATATGAGCTTACCGATAAAAAAATTTCATGCTCATTTTCCCATTTTAAACATATTTTTCAGTGTTTTTCAACATACAGCGCCTTACATTTTTCCAAAAATATTTATAATAAAAAGCTTCATTCTGTAAAAAAAACTCACAAATGGCGAAATCTCTGGAATGCCTCAAATCTGTCATATCATTTGAATCGTATCATTTTGAGGTCGCAAAAATGCACGGTTTTGTTGAAGAGAAAGAGGACGCAATACTTACATTTTTCCAAGTCCCTTCTTAATTCATGAAGAAGGCACAGTACTACACTCGCAGGTTGTTTAATTTTTTGCATGATTTTCGTAAGTACTCGAGTTTTTAGGTGAATAATAAGAATTATAAAAATTCTTACTATTTACCTAGAAACTCTAGCACTTACGAAAATCGCGCAAAAAAATTGGTTGAAAAATCCCGTGGGTTGAGAGAAGTCGCTTGAAAGATTAACCTTGTACACTTTGCAGATCTAGCCCTGAATTATTCAATATGGCAGTCATGGGTAGCGTGGTCCTAATTGGTGAAATTTTTTTACTTGCGCGTCGCGGACCATGAGTAGTTGGATTATGATTCGTAGGAGGTAGGATGCCCTGGATTTTGGCAAGGAAATTGGTGGTGATTCGTAGGAGGTAGGATGCCCTGGATTTTGGCAAGGAAATTGGTGGTCCTTTTTCGGGGAGAAACCTATCTCAGTTGAGAGGAACTGGAATCACCATTATAGTAAAATCTTTAGCCTGATTTCCTTTGGTCTTACTTTTATAGTATATAGTATTTTCTCATCTAAGCCGAAGGTTGGGAATTGTTCATTACAAATTACTAAGCTTGATCCTTTTATATATTTAATGTTATTAATAAGCATATAGTCTATTTTTAGTTAAATTTGCACCAAGGTTTGGTAAAATTACTTTTTCTGAAAAGGCCAATGATTTAAAAGTTTGTTAATACAAAGGCATATGAATTTGAAACGATTTATTATGTAAGAAAACATCACTTAACTGCAAATGATTTTTAAGGCAATAGAATAGCAACAAATATTGACGACTATAAGTTACTCTGACGTATATTTTAGATGGACGATGTTTTCCCTCTATATGGTCGCATCGTCCACTAATGACGAAGAAATTTTTTCCATAATTAGAGGATAATGAACCATAAAATGGTGTTTTGGTGTTAAGGTGAAGCCGTATAAATCAATGTATAAAGTTTGATGTTCGGAGACAAATTTTTTCATATCAAGAATATCTGAATTCGTGATGCATTTTTTTACTGACAATATTAATATTTTTCATAATAATTGGAACAGATCGCCGAAACTCAAAGGAGCATTGAGAACAAAAAGACATCATTTCAGAAGCCGAAATTTTTGAGGTCATTGGTATAAAGCTACTTTGTGTAAGTAATGTTTGATCATTTCCTTCAAATTTGAACCATGGTACAATATGAACTGGTACAAGCAGTACAAGGCAAACATTACTTCATAGCAGCATATTGTTCTTAAAAGACTCGAATTCTCAGTTGTTGACGTCAAGTTACTGGATGTTTTACAAAATCTGCAGAAATAATTTGCTGAGAAACCTTTTACAAAGCCTAGAATATCGTTTACCATTTACACATATTTCTATGCCTTAAGAGTTTAATTTATTGAGATCGGAAATGAGTTTACCATAAATTGTTTTTTTATAGACATTTGCGACATAATCAGCATGATATAGTTGGTCCAAAAATATGTTATCTAATTTAGATCTAAATTCGGGAGGAATATACATGGAAAAAAATATATATACCGTTTAAATTGTAAACAAAGGCATGAGAACCTAAAGGATTTTCGGTTTCATATCCGACATCATACACGAATAATGGAATAGTAGAATATTTATTAATACTCGGTTAATTATTTTCAATAACATAAACTAATTTAATTTGTTTAAACAATTATTTTTCCACAAAATTTGTAAATTTCTCTTTTCTATTATCAATATTACAAGGTCCAATTGTTAAAAAAGATTTTTCTCTATATTTCTGAATTATTTAAACAATCATTACGATATTTAAAAACTTTTTGGAGTTTATTTGAAAAATGATTCTTCTAAAAGACATCTTCAACACTTTCAGGTATATTTAAATATGCATTCACGTGTTTACTGTATTGGACGTTTCTATTCCCATTCTCATAATTCTCTGAAGATACATGGAAAATCGTTCGACAGACCGATTTTTCTGTTTCAGCTTATATACTATAATAATTCTAGGTTTCAGAGTACACATATTTGTAATTTCTGATCTTATCAATTCTAATTTAAATAAACATAAAATTACGTATAATGTAAATAGTGTAATAAAGGCAGATGTTTCCAGTATCGTGACGGTCCCAGGAATCGTGAAAATAGATTACAAGAAATAGGTTAACTTAGGTTAAAAGTTATAAAAAGGGCATCATGATTACTGGGACTAAGGTCACGATTACTGACACGTTTACCAGTTCATTCGGTACATTTGTTCGTGTTCGAATTTAATAGAATACCTGTGTTAGGTAGACTTGTTTGAAAGCCCAAACCCTACAGAGCTTGCGACACGTGTTTATTTCATTTTTAGTATTAATAATGTAGGAACTTTTTCCTAATGCATTCACAAAAATTACCTACTGATTAGTTATAAAAAATCCAACTACTATTCTAAATTATTTCCGAATGCATTAGGAAAAATTCCAAAAATGTTGGGGATATTAGCTAGCAAACCGTGAATGTAGTTGTAATTTTTAAATTGTTTTTCCATTGTGCATGGAAGCTGTACGACTTTCGTACAAGTCCGTTTTGAACCTGTAGGATTAAAAAAAACTAATCTCAAAAGGACTATGGATTTCATGTGAATGGTTTCAATTACACTGACTATCTCGGAAAAATTGTCATTGTTTCAAATAGAATTATTTGAAAGTCTGCATCGAAGTAAAACAGAGTCACATTCAAAATTTCGACAATATGTTGTAACTTTATTGACAATAACTGACACTTTTTTTCATCTTATTTTGACGATTAAACCATTAAAAACATATTTTTTTTTAGTTATTTGTTGTCATTCCATTTGAAAACAACCGAATTTCTACCTTAAACATTTTATAACACTACAAGTAAATTTTCAGAATGGATTATCGTGATTATATCGAACATTACTCTATCGTCTCATGCACTTAAATGTATATCGTATACACTCACATAATCGTGATTTATTCCCAATAACATTCCTTCATAATTTTTTCAATGGATTGCGTTAAAAAAAGTTAACTTCTTGAGAAAAAACCGTAAAACACTTTCATATACTTATTATCTTTCTCGAAGAATCATCGAACATGCTGAATCACAATTTATCATTCAATTCACGCAGTGACGAAAATGTATTATAAAATACAGAAAACTTAAATTGGCGCACGCTTGAATAAAAAATAAATTAAAATGTTCGTCAAAAATTCTTACTAAAATCTACGTCGAGTATTGACCCCCCCCCCCAACTCTCCACATTTAATTCTGCATCTATCTTTTTGATTCACTTAAATACTTGTTTTTTCTATGATTTTTGATGACTAGACACATATTTTTGCAGTTTACTTGTAAAAAAAATAAGACAAGAATGGTAATATACACTTAGAAAAAAAATGATGCAGCACAAATTACCACAGATTACGCAAATGGTATGGAAATTCAGATGTGAGATTGTTTCCTTAATTCACAGAGAAGGCTACCAAGGTTTTTTTGGCTTTCTCGAATTTCTCCTCTCGTTGGATATGATTAAGAGTAGACATATTTTTGGGCGGAGTACTTGCAGGATACATTTTTTTATCAGACTGAGACGAACGGCTGCGTTGAGAGATTAACTCGAAAGCTATCGATATCTATATTGTATTCAAATTCTTATATATTAAAAAAATTCATCAATGCTGTCACTTATTTTTCTTTAACAGCAAAATAAATTCTAGAGACTAAACCAATATTTGGAAGATTACTCAAATTCTTGCAAGGTTTGCTTTGGAACGCATAAAATAGCATTTGAAAAACGGACAGCTCAATGCCTTTAAATGCGAAACATTTCCGGTTTTTTTCCTCAATATAATGTAATGCTCTTTATGTTTCGCTTAAATTATTATTAAAGCACAAAAATTTAAAGGTATTAAATTGACTTGCTTTTGTGCCGTTGAGAAAAATGCAAGTGAATGGCGTACAATGCTTTTCACGAAACGAAATATTATTAAATAAGATCAATGCCGCTTAATGCTTCAATGCTTTCTTATCTTTAAAAAATTGTATCGTAAGTAACAATTTTGAGGAAATCTTCTAAACTTGAAACAGACTTTTTTGTTATTTAATTAGCCTGCTCCGGATTTTGAGCCTGCTTTTCAATTTTTCTTGTGAGCTCTGGACTCATGTGCGGATGGAGAAAGGGCAAAATTGGTTTTCGCACAGTTGTTGGCTTCGCCTTGACTTGTGGTTTGAATCCGGAATGTACCTGACTGCCACCAGTGAGGTGCATGTCTGCAAATTTAGCTGCTATTTTCGGAGTAGTTCTTTGTAGTAGGGGCGAACGTAAATGAATTATTTCTGCAACCTGGTTAGCACTATTAGACTTGTTAATTTCGTTTGAATCAACCTCCACGTCAGCCACCACCTCCACCATAACCTCCGCTTCAGTTTCAGTGTTATCCATTCGTTTAAACTTCGCGTCTTCTAAATTAGTCTTTGTATTTTTTTTTAATGTACACTGATTCTGTTTTGCAAATCGTTCAGCTGCCGTGCTCATATCTGGAGATTCAGGTCCTCCAGTAGGTGAAGTTGCGGCTTCGGTTCGAGAAGGTTGGATCGGTGTTTCATCATCTGAGCTACTGAGACTGTTCGACGAAGTAGATTTTTTTCCAGAGTCTTGAGCAGATAGGGGTAAGTCCATTACGAGATCAGGTGTGTGTTTCTGTCTCATCTCTCGGAACTCTTGTGACGCTCGGAAAGACTTTGGTGTTATGTGGGGATTGAGCGAAGTCTGCGAAGTAGCTCGTCTTTGCCAAAGTTCACGATTAGCGGAGAAAGTCGTGTATTCTTGAAAATCCTTATCCTGAGAAGAAATAAAATTTCCGTGCATTGGGTTGATTTGACCGAGCTGCTGCTGAACAGTTTCGCTCATACTCTGTGATTTCCAATGTTGCTTTCTGGCAGCACCTCTTTTTAAATCGACATCCTCTATTAAGGAAGTTAGCTCAGATTCATCATCGCTGAATTCAATCTGATGCTTCTGATCGTTAATTGATGAAGAGCCGAAGAAAGAGCTGCTACTGCTTTCGAAGTTGTCTTTGATTTTCATTTCGGAGTCTTGTTCCTGCTGAAACGTTTCTTTTGCTCGTTCCAAACAAACTTTTTTTGTTATTCCACTTGGCATATTTGACTCCTGGAAATATAAAAAAAAATTGTTAGTAGAGAAAAATTATGTAGGAGTTCAAATTAATATTACCAACAAAGAAATGCATGTAGTGATAATACTGTAAAATAATGAAAAATGATATAATAATAAATATATATA
>JAUESI010000026.1:4014714-4025383 GCA_032275145.1 Synergus laeviventris | reverse complement strand
AACTATCAAAATGAAAATTTCTAAAATTTAAGTTTGACTACTGCTGGTACTCTGGCTGCTGGCAGAGTCAGAGTCAGAGAGTAGAGACAGAGACAGAGTGCAAACAGGACTGAACAGGGCCGACAGGGCAGACAGATATGAAACCAAATTAAGATATTTACTGCTATTTATTTCTAAGGCGGAAAAATATAAATATAAAAATATTTATTGATTATTTTATGCTTGTTGCAGGCCTGCACTGGATTTCAGATTTTAATCAATTTAAGTGATTTGAGCCGACATATGTGAAATTTTTTTGACATTCCTAGAATAATAAGCTAGGGTGATGAGCGAATTTTGTGCAAAATGGTGTTAAATGCTCTTTTCAATTTTAACATAACAAATACAGGAAATTTGTGCAAGCAAAATTTGGTCAGTTGGAGCAAACCGAACAATAAAGTGTGAAAATGAATCGATGACGTATAGTATAATGTATAACCATGACTATAATAACCTCTGAGTGATAAGAAAAGTTTACGAGTTGTATATATAACATTTATTTTCAGTTATTCAAAATTTACGGCGAGTCATAAATCGTAAATCATGGAGGAGGAAAACAACCGAATAGGAAAAAAAGAATTCTAGCATTGATATTTTATTCATTCGGTTTTGGAACTCCAAGATCGTCAGACGTGGTACATATAAATACTCGACTCGAATTTTTATTTTCATTATATAGCATTGTAAGTTATATTAACAAGTTGGAGGTTAAAAAAATTATTTTTATTTTTAATAAAATTATTTTTTCTCTTGGAGTCCGATTTTAACACTGGACCACGTGTTCGTGTTTATATTTACGAGTGTGAATTATGGACATCCTACATGTAGAACCTCATATTGATATTACTATCGAAGAAGACGAGGTTTTAAAGGGAGCTACAGAAATTGTCAAAATTCTCAGACCCTCCTGGCCTGCTGATCAATTATTATGCAAGGTAAATTTCATTCACTAAAACTAAAATACATATACTGTAATATATATAATTCATGTAGAGACTATGTCTATATGAAAAAAATTTTCGAAATATTGCAAAATCTATATGTATACAGATTTTGCAATTTTCCGAAAAGAATTTAAGTGTGAGGAAATATTAAAGGCATGTGATACTTTATCATAAGAGCAATATAATTTCTCCAGCAGCTTTACGTTGGTACCTAAATATATTTTTGCTAAAAGTAGGCCAATTTTTGTCCATGTATTACTTATTATCCAATTCCTACCTTATCGGATTTAATTTTTTTCAGGCACTTCAGTTGAAAAAATAAAATATAGAAAATGCATTTTAGGCAGATAGATAAACGTTCTTTATCGTTTTTTTTTACTTTAATCTGCTTCGAACAATTAATTTTAATCATTAGTTTTTTTTTATTTGATTCCTGAAAATCTTAAATATGGTTACAAGTGAACGTGAAAAAATCCATTGTAAATTTAACTATCAATCTAAAGACCTAATAGTTAATTCCAGAGAATTCATAAAAAATTTTAATAAGTTCTTGGTGAATTCCAACGAATTCAAGATTAAGTTCAAAGATTTCTAAAGAATCTAAGGTGAATTCGATCCAAACAATTCAAAAAGAATTCTAAAAAATTTATGGCGAATTCCTTCATTTCAAGGAATAAGAAGTAATTGCAAAGTATTTTCAGAAATTATATATGGAATTTTAAAGATTACCGAAAAATTACGAACTATTTTAATGAATTTAATTGAATTTTAGAAAGTTGAACAGATTTTCAATAATAATCTAACGAAATTGAGATTAAATTGAGAAGGTTTTTTGAGATTTATAAAATTTTGAGAAAGAGTTCACAAACTTTAAAACAAAATTCGAGAAAATTTATATGCTTAAGAAAAAAGAGGAAACTAAAAATGTAAAAACATTTAGATAAATTGTACATTTTTAAAAGATTTTCGAACCATTTCTTAATATTTTAAGATTTTTGAAGTCCTGAACCTTTTTATTTTTTTTTAATATTCTATCTGGAATGTTAAAAAAAAATATTTTCTTAATTTTTATTTTACACCTTGCCAATTTAAAATTGCACAATTTAAAGAACTTTAAATTTTAAATGCTTCAAATTTAGAAAACTTCTTTAAACAAAAAAGATTTTTTTCTATATAATCCAGAAAGATAGAAAATAAATTGTTTTTCTACCGAAGAATTATTTCAATTGTCTTGTAAGTTTCAACTATCTTATCATTGAGCTGTTTATAGATAAAAATGTTCTCATTACGCTTTAAAGCATTTCTGCTGAAGTATTCCATTATCTAATACAAAATTTATATATATATATATATATACTGATATATAATACACTAAAGATAGTTCAAATCAATAAATTTCAATA
Organism: Synergus laeviventris; assembly: GCA_032275145.1. NCBI lineage: Eukaryota > Metazoa > Arthropoda > Insecta > Hymenoptera > Cynipidae > Synergus > Synergus laeviventris. The sequence continues at coordinate 4,022,997 of JAUESI010000026.1, read as the reverse complement.
TCTACTTAAGTATTTTTAATCGAGATCTAGTTTAAAATTAAAATTTTTTTAATTCAGAATTAAATAAATGACTTAATATTCTCATTTTTCAGGAATTCAAAGACGGAATAACAAACAAACTCGTGGGATTGTGGTATCCTGATCACTACAGCGAGATGATATTAATTCGAGTTTATGGACACAAAACCGATTTGTTCATCGATCGAAAAGCTGAGACTCGAAATATTCGTGTAAGATTAAATTGTTAAAAAATCTTTTGCATAGTTAAATTTAAGAAAATAATTGAATTTATATGAAAGATTATTTGAATTTTATGTTTGATAGATTCTGAACAAAGCGGGATACACACATTCTATTTATGCAACTTTTAACAATGGTCTCGCTTATGAATTTATTGAAGGTGAAACTCTCACTATCAAGACTGTTAGAAATCCAGCTGTCTATCAACTGATAGCTAAGCGTATGGCTCAGATGCACAGGCTGAAGCCAATTCATCCTGAAATGAGCCAGAAACCTTTCATTTGGACCAAAACTGAAGCTTTTTTAAGCTTCGTTCCAAAGGCGTTTCCCAATCAGGAAAAGCAATTAATGTAAGCAAAATTGGTTACAAAAATGTAATATTAGGTTTATTAAAAGTAGAATAGAATGATAGTTTACAAGGATTGTTTTGGACCGAAAAAAATAGAATTTAAAACCGGATTAAGACAAATCGAGACTTGGAGCTCATAGATTTTACGAGACCTAAAAGACCAAATAAGAATTCCAAAAAATTAGAAAAATATAAATTAGAAGATATTCCAAGAGTTGAAACGAGCTCAAAGTAATTAATTAAATTAATGTAAATGAACTGAATTCATGATGAATTATGAAAAATTTTAAATATATAAAAAGAATAAAAATAATTCAGAGAAAAACAAGTAAAATTAAAATATGTAATTCAACAAAATTCAAAAGAATTGCATAGAATTCCAGGTGAATTTAAAAGAATTTCAAGATGAACTCAAAAGAGATCGAACAAATTCTAAAGAATTGAGCAGAATTGAAGGTGAATTCAGAATTATAAAAACTAATTCAGAAGAATTCCAAAAAATTAAAGTAAAATAAAAAGAATTTACAAAAATTGTAAATACAAAGAAAATGTATCATAAGGAATTAGAAATAATTTGATATAATCTTTAAAAAAATAAAATTTTTATTAACGAAACTTAAATGTTCCGAAAGTAAAAGTTAAGGAAACTAAAAAATTTCGGACAAAGAATATGAATACATTTTTTAATATTCGGGAATTATTTTTTTCGGTTTTATATTTTTATTATATTACATTATTAATTCTTTGTAATTTATTTTTTATTTAGTTCTATTTTTCTATTATTTTCAATGGTAGAAAATGTTTTTACTTTTATAGATTCGAAAAGACAATCAAGCCCTTCGCAGTTTTGGAGAAGGAGTACAGTTTCCTGAAAGAAAAATGTTCTCAAAGTGAAAGTCCAGTTGTTTATGCTCACAATGATCTTCTGCTCGGAAATGTTCTCTACGACGAGAAGAAAGCTTCAGTAACTTTTATTGACTTCGAATACACGGCCTACAATTACCAAGCCTTTGATATTGCGAATCACTTTGCTGAGTTTGTAGGTAAATAATTTGCTTTCTCTATTATCTAAACAAGGAACATTACAAGTGAATATATGTTTGCTTTTAAAGCCTACACGTATACTTTTATTTAAAAAATAAGCACCAGTACATAGAAAAAAAATATTTAATGATAATATTTGTTTAGTAAAACGAAGAAATCGAATTTTTCAGTTAGAGCTTGGATCCAACGCCGTTAATTACAAATTGTTTAAACTTATTTAACTGATTTTTGGTTTGCATTTAGGAACAGATCATCCAGATTATTCCCTTTACCCAGAAGAAAGTCTACAGAAAGCGTGGTTGAAAATTTATCTGGAAGCTTATAATGAAACGGAGAACATATCGGAAGAAGAGGTCGATCAACTTTATAAAGAAGTTGACAAATTTGTCCTCCTTGCTCACTTTTGTTGGGGATGCTGGGCTCTGATTCAAAGCAGACATTCTCACATTGATTTTGATTTCTTAGAGTGAGTATAAGACCTATAAAATGTAAACAGTACAGCAAATATCAAAAATCCAAAAAGATTCTAAATATTTCGAAGCTTTTAATTTAAACATTCAAGAAAATTGTCAAATTAATTTTTTTTAATTTGGAAAATTTATCAGAGAATAATTTTAAGAAATAAAGGGGCTAAAACTGGTAAATTTCCAAACGACTTTAAAAGAAAAGTTCTGGATTCAATAGTAACAAATTAAATAATTTACTTAATTACTTCAACTTCAATTTTAATTTCCCTAAGGTTTCTGAAATCTTCTGTAATTTTTTGTAATTTTTTTACAATCTTAGAGTCAACAATATTTTAATAGTAGGTATCTATAAGCTGCTGTAAGTATTCAATCTTTAATTATTTTAGATTTAAAATCTTTGGAATTGAAGAATCTGGGCTTTAAAAAGTTGTAAATCAAATAATTGTAAGCCCTCTGAATCGTTATAAATTTATCGATATATTTTCCTATCCCTGTAAATTAAAGGTAAAGTTTGTTTAAATATCATTTTTATTTTGAAATCCCTTACAATTTTTTTAATCTCTGAAATCCATTCAAATCTTTCAAAATATTTTTTTATTTCTCCGATTTTCCAAAGTGACTCTTCACAAAAATTGGAATTTACAAATATTTTTCAGATACGCAGCAATGAGATTTAATGAGTACTTCAAAAGGAAAAGCAAACTTGGATTTTGATCTGTGATATTTTTCGTAGGAACATTCCCAACTAAATTGTGTGATATATGATAAAAAGCACATAGTTTCAATGTCAGGGGCTGTGAAGAATCAGAAATTAGTCAAAACTTGTATTTAAAGGTACAAACATGCACTGAAATTTGTATTTTCGAAATTTCTTTTCGTTAACTTTTACAATTCAGTATTTCTGGCAAATCCAATTAATTTCCGACTTTACAATGCATAAGAGATTTATACACAGCCCTAGATAATTTTTACATTCTAAAGTGGCATTTCCAACTATCATTCTTAATTACTTAAACTTTTCGAATTAAGGGTGTTGGATAAAATTTCTATCCTCAAAATTCGATTTCTTCATTTTACTTAACAAATTTTATAATTAAGTTGTTTTTTATCTGTAACGATACTTGTTTTTTAAATATAATTATGCGTACAGAGCGAACAAATATTTAATTATAATATGTCTTCAGTGAATGAAAGAAATCTATTTTTGAGATTAGAACTTATATTACGAGATTATTGACGACCGAAATTCTAATTAAGTTTCGATATAAAGTAATTAGACAATAAGTTAAGCTAATAATTATCAATTAAAAGCCATTATGACTTAAATTCTCGAAAATTGAAAATAATACTGAATCTGTATTATTCAATTTTTCGAGATTTTAAACTTAGGCTTGATGAAGAAGAGCATAAAACTAGAATGACCTTCTTCAAAAAGAATCCATGTGATGAAATAATCTTTCTAAAAAAAATATCGTAATTGGAAAAATAAATATTTCAGATGCTTTAAATTCCAGGAAGAAAATAAAAATAAATTTTTATCATCGAAATTAAAGTATTCCGAAATTTTTTTTAGGTAAGTATCCATTTTCGGTCTTTCTTTTTAGGAAATTAATATCATCACAAATCTATAGAATAAAGCTTTATTTTCTTTTATAGGGCCTCGGTTGTGAGATTCGTCGTTGAGCGATGTTAATTTATTTAAAGGCCTATTCAATATTTTTTGTCAGTGTACCTATAGTAGCTTTAAATTTAGTTACTATAAGAATTCCGAAAATACAAGTTACCGAATTTAAAAATAATTCTTTTCATTCAGTTAATTGTAATTTCGAATATTTTTAAACCCTCGTTTTTCTCAACAAGTATTACAATTCTTAATTCTTATAATTCTTAAATAGAATTATCTGTATTGAGCAAAACAGACTGTAATTATAATAATCTTTGCGTAAAACGAAAAGTTAAAATTTTGCAGAATTGATATCAAATTCCTCGTTTTATGCAAAAAGCATTAAAATACAATATTTTTTCGCTGTATAGATAAACTTTCAATTCAATAAAGAAAAGTGTTAAGGAGAGAAAAAATACCATACATAATTATAATATTTGTTCAGTAAAATAAGGAAGTCTGACTGATTGTGAGAGGAATTGAAATTAGGATTCAACGTCTTTAAGGTCATGTATTACTTATTCAATTCCTACCTTACCGGCTTTCATTTTTTCAGGCAACCAAAAATGGCGGTAAACTAGAGATTGAATAATAAATACATGGCCTTAACGCTATATTAAGTCGCAACAGAATACAGCGAAAATTAAAAAAAGCTGAAGAGATTAAGAACATTTATTATTAAATGCCCTTAACTCAGACAATATACTTAATTACTTGTGCAATGTCGCCTCTTTATCCTTTTTACGCAGTTAGTCGCTTATTATAAACGTATTGCATTTTATTATTTAAATATTTAGGTTATTTATACCGCCAAATGTACATACATATGTCTATACAAATGTATAGACGTTATTATCTATGTTATTTACAGATCATGATTTATTTTTGCTTAAAATATAGAGATATTTCGAGATTTATAATCTTTTTCCTTAAGGCCATATGTTTCACTTATTCGATCCCTACCTTACCGACATTTTTTCTGTGTAAGGTAATTTCTCTGTTTCTACATTTATTACGATATCGAGTTGAAACTGTTCCTAAATTTTCATTAAACAAAAACAAAAAAAAGTTAAAAGTATTTTTTTTATACATTTAAATATTCAGGACAGTTACTTAAACATATCAATTTCCATTTTAGAATTTTTCAATTCGATATCTTAATAAATAAAAAAATGGCATTGTAGGGAAAAATTTTGGATACAGTTATAGGGATTGATTAATTGATACATGGCCTTAAAAAGAGGAATTCAAATTCTAACGTCAAAATTCAATCATTTAATTTTACTCGAATTTGGAGTTAGAACTTGTATTCATGCAAGGCCCTATTGATTTTAATAGAGTAATTACACAAATTATTAGTTTAATGAAATACTTTAACCGGTGCCAAAACTCGAAAACAAAAAAGCTTGAGGGAAAAAGTCACTCTACAATTTTTTTAAATATCGAAAAGGAAAAGTAGATTTTTCCTGGCGAAATAAAAGTACTTTAAAAAATATCTTCTATGTAATATTTATGTATAGTGAATTTTATATTTAATAAAGATGTCTAATTCTGTTTTCATATTCGAATATTTTTCTAATTTTTTTGCTCTACTTTTTTTCATTATCTTTGATTTAGTCGAGGTTCTAAATAACAAATTAAAATATTAACAATTCAAAAAAAGTCAATTAATAAACGATAAAATATTACATAAAAGTAGATTAAATAAAAATTAAATATTAATGCCAGGTGTAACTTATCCTATCCCTACCTTACCAACATTTTTTTCTCTGCAATGTTACTTATAAATTTATTGAGATATAAAATTGATAAGCTCTAAAACTAAAGAAAATGTGTTAAGGCACGTTTATATATTCCTAAATTTGTATTAAAATTTAAAAAAATTCGAAATATTTTTTTGTATAAATGCAAATATTTATTACCAGATAAACGCACCTTAATCGGACAAATAGTGTTATTTTGGATTGTTGTTTCTATTTCTTCAACTTTGACGAAACGGAGCAAAACATATTATATTATTGACCTTCGTCTGACCTTCGTGAAGATAGCACTGCAAATATAAAAAATCGAATTTTTAATAAGTGGAATCATTTGTGGGTCGTTTGTGCAGGTATGTGGGTGTTACGGATTTAGTTTTTATCGTTTCGGGGTCGAAAATTTAAAAATGGGAGCATTTTTAATATTTGTCTAGGCGGTCTAGGCACATCCAATGGCGCGCTTATTCAAATTGCAATAAGAGTTGAACGTTTGATGACTGGATAATTAGATAATAAATTTTAATGTTAAAGCAATGAATCAAATATAGTATTATAAATTTACCTCGCAACGAATATCGATTTTTCAATCTTCTAATTATTATTCAGAACTACATTTACTTCATATAACACGAGTTACATATGTTACATATAATCAGATATAATATACAAATGAGTTAAATATAAATTGAATTTTGCAACCATTCATTTGTTATGATTTTGCGAAATTCTCTTTCAACAATTATATAATTAGTTATAATAAAGATTGTTCAACACAACTCATCAGTATTAACGCTAATTTCATTTTACGGTTAATTTAAACAATTTTGACATTTTATAATTTAAAGGTATATGATATTTCAACATGACAGAAATTTCTAATGAAAATTAGCTAATTTTAGCAAAAAATATATTACGAAACTAAATTGCTCTTATGTTAAATTGTCATATGCCTTAAAGGCATCTATTATACAATTTTTCTTAAACTTTTCAGATTTATAAGTGTGTAAATATTTAAATATTTATTTACAATGTGTTATATTTTCATTAGGTATATGGAATAGATTTGAAAAAGTTTAAATTTAAAATCATTATTTAACCAATAGTAATTTTAATAATGAAATTACAATCTTTATTTTTATCTTCAATATTTCATATTTTTGGTGATTAAATCAAAAATAAGATGAAGAATCATTTTTATCAATTTTTATCAAATATAAAAATACTATAAAATACTTTCAATTATGAAAACGAATAAATTATTAAAATACATTAGTTTTTCACTATCGATAATCTTGCACCATATTTCAGTCAGTTTAAAATATATTTGCTAACTTAAACACATCTTAATTATTGGCATTATTTACTGACCCGTACGTAAATTACGGCATGCGGTACCAGATTCTGCTTTGGATTAAATCTGGTTGATTGCTGTGCTATATCATTAAATAATTCCCATTGTCCAGTATTTTTTCGGCAAACTGCAACATAATGGTTTGGAAGATATCCGATGATTCCTGCTAATCTGTAAATGCACGAAATACTAGTATAAAATAATAAAATTGAAGAACAACAGAAGCATATATATATAAGAATATTTTGCAATTTTTTGCTCTATCAGAAACTCTCTGGCTCTATTGTGTTAAAGAATGTTTAGAACAAAAATCAAAAATAAAATTTTGCGTAAAAATAAATATGTTATTACTTTTAATTGACTGGAAAAATTTAACAATTTGACCGGGAAAAACCAGGAATGCGTTCGTAATTTCCACTTAATATATATAGTTCTTAAACCACCTGCACGATTTATGTTTATTCGATAACCACGTAAAAAGTACAAATTCTTTGTGCTTGAGACGAGCTTGGGAAAAACGAACTTCCCAAGTCAAAATTCAAGAAAAATCTCCCTAAGCAAGCCTGGTCAGCTGATGTTTTTCCTGCACCTCGCAGGGCCTGGTCAAGTAAAGGAGGAGAACCACCCCCGCTTGACCAATTGTAGATCTAAAAATTATCCTAAGTTAGCAAATCACGCTTTTAAGTTCGCAGGAGAGAGAAGATCGAGAGGAGAGAGTTTTCTCACCATTTTGGAAACACTTAATTGAGGCGCTCGTTACAAAGGAACCCTTTTTTTATATACTAGCCGATGACTCGGGTTGCATGAACTGGACCCCTTAGGGTGATAAATCTCAGATATGTACGATCGTAACTTAAAATGTTGTCTTAAATTATTGGAAAAGCCGCAAACATCAACGACTCGAACTCAAAGCAATCCAGAGTCCGTTTTCTATTAAAGAAAGGATTTCCGGGTCATTTTTATGCTCTGAGAAAGTCGAAGAGTTTACAAGTTCTTCAATTTCAGTGTTGTCTGTTTCGAGCCTCTCGAGTTTACATTTCTGCACGTCGGACGTGACTTGCCCGCATATAATAGAATTATCTATGTAACCAATAATGCCAATAATTAAGATGTGCTTAGTTAGCAAATATATTTTAAACTAACTGAAATATTGTGCGAGATTATCTATAGTAAAAAACTTATGTATTTTAATAATTTATTCGTTATTTTATAGTATTTTTATATTTAATAAAAATTGATAAAAATGATTCTTCATCGTTTTTTTTGATTTAATCACCAAAAATATAAAATATTGAAGATAAAATAAAGATTATAAGTTCATTATTAAAATTACTGTTGGTTAAATAATGATTTTAAATTTAAACTTTTTCAAATCTATTCCATATACCTAATGAAAATATAACACATTGTAA
>JAUESI010000026.1:3995329-4014614 GCA_032275145.1 Synergus laeviventris | reverse complement strand
TCATTGCTTTAACATTAAAATTTATTATCTAATTATCCAGTCATCAAACGTTCAACTCTTATTGCAATTTGAATAAGTGCGCCATTGGATGTGCCTAGACAAATATTAAAAATGCTCCCATTTTTGCATTTTCGATCCCGAAACGATAAAAACTAAATCCGAAACACCCACAAACAACCGCCAAACGATTGATATAGGAATTTTTTTAATTAACGATATTTGCAGTGCCAAACGTGAAGTTAGCACGCAAATTTTGAAAACTCTCACATTTTTACATTTTCGACCCCGAAACGATATAAAAACTAAATTCGAAACACCCACAAACGATTGATATAGGAATTTTTTAAATTAACGATATTTGCAGTGCCAACGTGAAGTTAACACGTAAATTTTGAAAACTCTCCCATTTTTACATTTTTGACCCCGAAACGATAAAAACTAAATCCGTAACACCCACATACGACCCACAAACGATTCCACTTATCAAAAATTCGATTTTTTATATTTGCAGTCCTATCTTCACGGAGAGGTATATTATATATTGCCTGTTATTGCGAGCCTATAAAGTTGGCGAGAAACTAAATTTGCTCATATGGTAATTTCGGATATGTAAATACTGGTAAATACGTAAATATATGGATGATATGTAAATATTTTTCACCGATTAGGTCACAATAACTCGAAAGTTACCTTTGGCTACCTTTCGTCAACAACACGCGGTCTCTGGTAATGTAATAAATAATTCGTAAAAGAAAATTTGCATAATTCTACTACTGAACTCAAATTAATAGCCTAAAAAAGATTACCTAACCCGACTTAACCTCAAAAGTCAAAAACTCAAAACCTTTAAAACGCAAGAAAAATCACTCACTAAAAAATGTTCTCAGAAGAATATTTCGACACCTGATTTATCTAATATTCCAATAGAAACTTATAGATCGATAAAAGTAAAATGAGAATATAAAAATGGAAGAGAATATACTAAAGAAAGAAAAAGATGAACGAAGATGAACATTGAAGATTGAACATGGAGTGAAAAGGGTGAAAACTGAAACAAACTGAAAAGAGTGAAAATAATAATAGCGATAATAGTCACTGAATTGATTAAGGTTGTTTCCGAACAAATGGCGAATCTACGCAATCGCAAACAAGTTAGGCAAGTTGTAAACACTGGTAAACAAACACCCTTCTCTTATTTAAATGATCCCCTCTCTCTCTCTCTCTCTCAAGAATCTAAAATAAATTTCTCACTAAGAGTAAATAAATAATATATATTTATTCGTAATTTATGGCTCAAGAGAAACTTCAGAGTGAGAAACCCTAATTTGAATTTGGAACGTCGAGACGTCGAGTTCGTTGACAAAGAACTCGTTTATCAATTGGCTAGCAGACGACGGGATGTTTATTGCTATCAGCTGATTGGCTTTTGTCCTCGCACTTCGCAAGTTGGTCTTTTTTTCTCTCTCTTTTGCACTGGCCGCTGATTCTCGCGTTATCTTCGTTAGGTGCACATCGTAGCCACAAATGGCCACAAATTATTCTCTATCTCTATTCTACTAATCGTGCGTTATTTTTAGTGTAAGAAACCTAAGAAACTAAGAACGAACGAGAAGAATTTTCGGATATTTTAGAAGGCTCCACGCTGCGTTTGAGCACGAAAGTCGAAAACTCAATACAAAGATATTCTTTGATAGCTCTCGCGTTTCAAACCTTGGAGAAATATCCAGAGAAAAACGAAATTTTGTCGACTAGTTTTTTTTTGGACCTTATTTTGTATAAACTCTGAAGTTCGTATCGTGTTTTCCACCTTCGAGTCGGCGAAGGTTGAGAATTGATAAGACGCGGTCGCAATAATCAAAGAGGCCTTTTCTCTGCGGTGAGTTTAATTTCCGTGTCGAGTAAATACATATTAATTGACTGCGGTGAAAGGATCCAAATATTTTCGAGATTTTGTTTGCCTCTCTGAAACTGAAACCGTCGATTTTGTATGCGATGGCTCAGTGATCAGCATCTTTTTGTCGAGGAATAATTTCAAGAGTTCGGAGACTTGATTAGAGGAAAAAATTGTGAATTTATTGCAGAGATTAAACGAACCGAAAAGATGAATTTCGCCTGCAAGTGTCTGAATGTGACGATCAAATCAAGGAGCACAAACTTGGAGAAGATCAATGTCGAAGATGTCGTTGGATTAACGTCCGCCGAAAAACTCGACGCCTTTTTTCAAGAGGTGAGGTTTTTTGTTTAATTACAACTAGACCAGGCAGAATAATTTTTTTAATTTAGGAACAAAGGGTCGGCTTGAGACTTAAGTGCCGGTATAATCGCTAGTATTTTGTTAATTATTAGAGGTTTAAAAAGAGTTAAAAGTCAATGGAAACATTTTTGAGGTCTTTTGTTTTGATTTGAAACCTTTTTTATAGTATTGAATTCGAACCTTTTTTTGGGAAATTAGCTTCCAAATTTGAATAATTTCGGAGTTTAGAATTTCTTTCATTGATGTTTGATTGACTTTTTGGAGTTTTTGAAGCCGATTCCAAATTTCCTAAATTTTACATTTTGAATGTATGTATTTCTAAGTCGAGAAAGCTCCTTTGTTCTTTATTCGAACTTTTCAAAGTTTTGGAATTATCGATTTCGAACTACTTTTTTTTCTAAATAGGCTTTCAAATTTGAATATTGTTTTAGAATTAGAATTAGATAAGATTTTGTTTTAGAAATAAAAATATACATAAAAAATTCCCGAAATTTAAATTTGCCAAGTTGTAAAATTTTGAAAAATTGTTTAGTTTAAATTAGGTAAATTAATTATATGGTTGGATTAAAATCTACGAAAAATAAGTTTTTAATTTTGAACATTTGTTTATTCATTTATTGCCGCGAGTTTATTTATTTTTCGATATTTTTTATTAGTCATCTGAAGTGCAGGAATATATTTTTAAAAAATTTTTAAAAGTCTATCTCATTCATTATGTATTTAATTATATTTTATACTTTTATTCTCATCACTATAATGCCTTTTCATTTTTACAGGGAGTAGCAACGGTCCCAGAACTGGAAGTAATAACAAAAGTACAACCGGCTCTACTCGAGTGCAAAACTATAGGTTCATGGCAGACTCATTACTGCTGTAACTGCTTAATGTATACGCACGCAGTAAATACAGAAGGGGGAATTACAATGGTTTTAATTAACCCAAAAATGATTGTAAGTATAAGAAACATTCAAAACTTTTAAAATTCTATTTTATAATGCACCGAAAGCTTTTTATATTTAAATGAACGAAATACTTTTTTCCAATGCTATTTTACCTAGAAATATTGTTCTACCTAAAACTAAAAATAAACCTTGCAAATTTCTTTCACACAGTTTCAATGCAAATGAATTAATATTTTAAAACTGTTCATAGTTTAAAATACAATAATGCGAAAATTCGTTTATTTGAATATTCAGATCTTCAAACATATTATTTTTTATTCTTTTATTTATCTATAGATTTAAAGCGTTTTTCACTTTTCAGCGAAAGTAAAAGCTTATATCTCAGTCTCTCTTAAATTGTTTTTCACAATTTTATCATTCCACTCGTAAATTCTATCGTTGCCCAATCCAAACATAATAGAAAACAAGCGAAAAGCGCTCGAAACAAGAATTATTTTTAACTTTGCGATTAAAAATTTCCTCGCTTTTCTGTTTTTCTTTCCTGATCTAAATCTCTACAATCTAATCTTCTCTGATACCAGACGCTTATAAACGTCTACAAAAAATTTAAAAACAAGCAAGTTAAGGTAAAAAATAACACGATATAACTTTATGAAAGGATTAAAGATTATTTTCTATTATATTAAATGTCACGTTCGAGGGACTGATCGCTTGCATTTCAAGAAAACACCATGTTGCAAGATATTTTAAGAAATTTCAATAGATTTAAAAAAAATGGAAAGAAATACCAAAATATTTCTAGGAATTTAAAAATATTTCGTAGAATTTTAAGACATTTCAACAAATTTAATCGTCAAAAATTATTTTAAGAATTTAAAAAGAATGGAAAAGAATTTTAAAACCCCAAAAGATTTAAAAATAGCTGTGAAGTTATATCACATTTTGTGCTCATTCAATGAGTACTTCGCTTCCTGGCAGCAAATTTTATTAGGAATAAATCATCCATGATTCAATCTGAAGAAATGAAAAACATTTTTTTGAAATTATTTCAGTAGAAAATTTGACCTTGTCATTCATATTTTTAAATAAAATGTATTAGTATTAGATTATTTGATTTTTTTTAACAAGAAACCTTTTAATTTTTTACATCAGTATTACAAGAGTATTTTAATTTTCAATCTTTATATTTTCAGGTGTCGACCGAGGAGATCGAAAATATGAAGACTTTATCCAACTACAGTTCAGTCTTTAGGATAGTAATTGACCGTAAGAAGCTAAACGACATGGATTCATGCTTCCCACCGGCTCTGATTCCCAGTAAGATTTTGTAATTTTATCTTTTACATACTTTAGATTTAGACGCTCTATCAATTAAAAAGTGTCCCCAATTAGGCCCAGCATACTGAATCAATTTTCTTTGCAGTGTCGCAGATACCGATTAGTCTTCAAAACACTCTACGCCAACTTCAGCAAGAACTCCAGGAAGCAATCGATAGACAAACTCACATTATTGATGAGAAGATTCACGCTTTTACGATGGACCAGCGCAAATTCTTGGAACGATTTCAAGAACAGGCTTATATGGATCATAGACTATTGAGCAGGTGAATTATATTTAAAAGGAAATTCAAATGAAGCTATGGCTCGGATTTTAAAATTTATATATACAATTTTATATATCTTTAAAATTTCTAGAAAAATCTTAAAATTCCATGACATTAAAATTTTTTTTTTAAATTTCGTGAAATCCTTTAAAATTTAATATAACATTTTAAATGATAAACAAAATTTGAAATAATATTCCACGAGGAACTTTAAATTTCGTTTACATTTTTTAACTCAGAAACAAAAAACAAGGAACTAAATATGATGGAATTTTTTACAGGATTATTTGTAAGAAGGAGGAGAAATCTAAACTGACTGCAAAGCCTAGGAGACGAACAAAAAGTTTGAAAATGAGCGAGTCGAGCTCAGCAACAGATGTAACAGATGTAGTTCACGTGAGGCAACCGAATGAACCCAGTTCGAGTGGAAGTGTTGTTAGCGAATCGAACATTGTCACTCAGCAAACAGAACCTTCAGAACCGTCCATGAATGCCAATATTGTAAGTTTTTTTTTGTGGAAATTGGAAAATATTCCAAAGATTTCGACATTTATATAAAGAGCGTATTTTTAATCTCCGTTTCAATAGATATGCAATATCATAAATTTAATTAGTTACCTTAAACGATTTCATTTAATGCTTAGATCAATAAATTGAGTTCTAATTTGTGTTAAATATTCTATTACTCCAGAAATAACTCGCACGATTGGTTATCTTACCAAGAGACCTGGTAAAATAAAAAATGTACCATGAATTAATTATCAAATCTTTTCAATATTTTGCAGAATAGTAATTTCGACAAAACAGACTCCGTAAGAACTTTTCGAACGGAGCCAAGTAGTTACGATGCGGAAGTTTTTTTCCCTCTCGAAGGTATGGATGACAACGTTTATTCAGATGATTATCAACTCTCCTCGGATTTGGAATCTGATACAGATGGTGAGTTATTTTTTAGAGCAGAACCTAATTTCCATCTTTTAACAAATCTATTTTTGCATTTACAAATTGACGACCTATTATTTTCGATAGGTATTAAAATTTACTTGCAAAGTTATTAACATATTCTCCTGTTTTTCGGATAATTTAAAATAGAGTCTTTGAAAAATGAAGGAGGCCATGTATCTAGAAGTCAGAAAAGAGGCTATCCTATGTTGGCCAAGTCTCTGCCAGTTAGCGTTCCTGATTTTAGACCTTTTGGCAGACGAACGGGTTACGATGACGATGACGATAAAGTAAGTTCAAAAGTTAGAGGTTTAAGGGATTTGCGTTCAGGTTCTAATCTCTAAATTCGAACTCTTCATTTTAATTGATAAATATTATAATTAGATATTTTTCAATTCTATTGTAGGCCTCATTATTTAATTTTTAAAACTAAAAATACAAAATCTTTTAATTTCAAATGCTACAAAATTAAAGTTCTTCGAGTTTTTATGATTTTATTTCTCTTGTTCCTTTCTTTTATTTTTTCATCGTTTTGAATTTAAAATTGTTCAGTTTTAATACTTATCAACTAAAAAATTTAAAAAACATAATAAGAAATTTCAAAAAATTAATCTCTATTTTGATTTTGTAGAATTTGAGGTGAATTCCAATTAATCACCTGGAATTCATGATGAATTACAATAAAGTGTAAAGAATTTAAAATTCATCATGAATTTTATGGATTTCTTTTGAATTTATTATTAATTTTTTTAATTCACTTTGAATTCTTTGGTATTCCTTGGAAGTCTTAATAAATTCCGTGGAATTTATCTCAAATTTTTTAGAATTCTCTGCAATTAATATTAAATTCTTTGAAATTCAGCTTGAGCTTCTAAGGATTACAAAAAAATTTAAGAGATTTCAAGGATTCGAAAAATATTTCTATTTTCGATTGAAAACTAATTTTTTTTTGTTGAAAAAGAAGTTATTATTATTTATTGTTATATGGATTAATTTTTTTCAGGAATCTGTAGATCCTCACAACATCCGAGCTTCTATCAAGGCCCTCGCAAAAAGTGTTCATGGCGACACAGTTTTCGGAGACCTGCCACGACCCCGATTTTCAACCCAAATATGACTGGAAAAGATTTCTGAATCATTTGACTCTCTTAGATTAGATTCGTGAATAAGTGTTCCCTATCGTGTCATTTACCGGCCATAATTTTTTTTCTGTCTTTTTTTTTAAAGCACATTAACAGTTTGATACGAATCAGAGAAGTGATATTTGTAAGATGTGATAGGCAACGTATTTTTTATAATTTCTTACTGTTTAAGGATTTAAGTTCTCTACTTTAGTCCCCAAGTTTTAAAAATGTAAGCAAGATTTATAAAGTAGATTACGTATTCGTATAAGACTTATTTCTCATTCACGACTGCTAATCGTAAGAGCGATGGATGAGGATGTTGAGAGAGTTCTTTTTTTTTGACCAAGTGAACAAATTGTTGCTTGATTTTCTTTGTCTCGAAGACTTTGATTAATGTTTATAAGTACCCGGTTTTTTCAATAAAATATTATACTTTTTAGTAATCTCTTTCCCCCTTTTTACCTTGTTTTTACATCTCCATTTATTTTTATTCTAAATGATTACCAAACCAAAATTCTTGAAAGGCAATCAAAATATATAAACGATAAATAATAAAGAAAAATATTTTTCTTTTAGTGACCAAAACATTTTACTGTATTTTCAGGATTTAAAACTTTCCAAGTAATTCATTTTTTTTAATAGAAATTTGGCAATATAACAAACTTTTTCAAATTTGGGTATATATAATTCTTCTAATCTCAAAATTTAAACTCTTCATTTTACTTGACAAATATCTGCCTAATTTCTCAATATAAATATTTTAGTAATACTTAGTTAATTTACGTAATGATTAAAATTTTTTTTTAAATTCCGGCAAATTTAAATTGCAGGAATTTCAGATTTTGGGAGACTTTAATAGTTTGTGATAATAATTGTAAATACAATTTGTATATTTAAAAATTTTTATTTTTAGTCAATTTGTCTACTCCCAATTTCGAAATTTACATTTTTTATTAATTAAATAGTCACGTGACACTTTAAATCGACATTTTTAATACATCGTTTTGGCGCCATTTTCTAACCAATTACGAGGTATTATTCCTTTAAATCTTACGCGATTCGCTAGAGAGAACTTAGCCTCCATTTTTAATTTCATTCGATTTGGAAATCGTTGATTTCGCGTTTAACTTGAACTGCGGTAAATAAACAAATTCTCACTTTGTTTTTTTCCTAAAGATTTACTCTCATCTGATACTTATTAATGTTTTCCGTTATGTAAAAAAAATTGTAAACAATAAAAATTTGCCTTTCGTTTACTGTTTTATTTTTTGAGCGTTCACGTTTCTTTGCGAGTTGAGTTGAGTGGAGAATATTTTGCTAATGTTTTCTTTTAGAGAAAAGTGTTCTGAAAATGTCGAAAAGATTACCGAGGAGTCAAAAAAACTTTCAACCCAGTTTGAGAAACTTTTTGGATAAGTGTAAAAAAAAAGCAATTGTTACATCGAGGTAAGTTTTTATTTTGTCATTTTGAGGTTAGGTTTTACGAGAAAAGGAATTTTTAGATGAATATAAATTAAGTTAGTTGAAATTTACTTTAGGCTCGAGTTTCATAGGGAATTATTAATCAAATTCGATTTTGAGAATTTTCAGATCATGTTTTTCATTTGTGTTATTACACTTTCAACTCATTTTAATGTTAAGCCTGTGTAAATATTATGTCTTAAATTTATTGTTACTTAGATAAAGCCTTCAAAATTTTATATAGTTGAAATTATTCTATCCTTTTATATTAAAATTTTTTATTTTAAGAAAAAAAGTAACAAAGAAGTTTAAAATTTTGTTCAGTCCGAAGCTAACTTAATCATTTTTTCTAAAAATTATATCTTAACTTTATATTGTTAATTTTTTTGTTAACCTGGAGCACTGAATAATCCTTGTTCCCAATTCCAGCACTCCAAACTCAGTAAATAATTTTTTCGATGACGATGACGATGATTTCGAAATTTCGACTCCTAGATTGAAAAACGAAAATCAGGATGAGACTTCAAAAATGGTTGAGTCCAAAACTAGACTCTCAAGAAATAACTCTATAATATCGATTGTAAGATTTAAACAATTCTAAATTTAGTTTTACTCTATCTCAAAATTACTAAACTAAATATCTCTTTATTAAATTAAGGAAATTGTATACTATACTATATATTTTTAAGAACAAAACCGGTCTTATTTTGACTTCAGGCCAGTTCCGAAGAAAATTCACTGATAGATCCACCAGGAGTCTCATTGCAATACATTGAGGACTCAATCGAAGATAATTCGAGTCGGATTACCAAAGACGAAAAATGTGAAACGAAGTCTGACAAAGAAGCTGTAAATATCGTTCTCCTACTCACAAATGACGACAAACTGAAGATAATAGCGCCCAACTCGACAATTGATAACGAGAATCTTTTTGAAGAGAGCTCAGAGATAGAAAATGAAAAGTCTGTGGAAAAAAATGAAGCGGGTTCTCAAGAAACTGGAGAACAGGAAACATTATCCGAGACGCCGACGAGGAGGCGACTTTGTTTGGGTAACTTAAGAAGGCCTGTGATATCTGATAGTGAATCCCCGTCTCCGAGGAAATCATCTCCACATAAATGTACAACGTCAAGAAAAGCTCTCTCACCGAAAAAATCCATTTCACCAAAAAAAGAATGGCAGGGGCCAGATTTTAAAGTCAATATGAAACCGTTAGGAATTGATAAGGAAATTCTGAGCTGGCTTCAGAGTATTAGAAACAATCCGATCATCACTGCGACACCTGTAAGTTTTTAAAAATTGTTTTGCCTTTTACTGGAATCTTCGGAGTTGGAAATTCCAAGAAAGAATGGGTGAAATTTACTAAATGTTTTATTAAATTGTTTTTAATGACTTCCAGCAGGTACTGTTTTGATCTATGATATTGTCACTGCTTCTACAGAAGAATTAAAGAATTAAAAGATTCTTGACACTGGAAAATTCTAGATAAAATAATTGTTGAAAATAATATTTCTAACATTATAAAATCGCCGATAATATAATATCGAAATGTTTAGATAAATTGAAACACAGTTTTATTGACTTTAGGAGATGTTGCAAGAGAACTTATTAGATTTTAACTATTGTACGTAAAATTCAGTTACAAAAGCCTTTTTTAGAATGTTTATCTTTTTAAATTTCCTCAAGAATATTTGCGAAATCTTTGTTAACTATTTAAAACTTGTAAAACACATCAATATTTAAATTGTTTCGTAATTTTCAAAAGTTTCATTATATTTAATTGAAATTGAAATCCTTTAAAATTCTAGAAAATCTTCTAAAATTTTTTTAAAATTAAAAAATCTCTAGAATAATTATTATAATTATTTTCTTTAAATTTCCAGATGACTCGTGAAAGCCTCGAGACCAACTACCAAAAACTCAAAGACCTGCAGCTCGAGCTTTACGAAAAATGTTTCACTGCCATGACAAATATCCCGGTCCAAATTCTACAACACTTTCCCAAATTCGACGCCAAAGCTTTTGGTGATCTGAAAGAAATGGGAAATCGCGTGAAAGCGAAAACTTTCCGGATAGGAAAAAGCCTGAAAGAAGTGAAAGAGAAAGAAAAAGAGAGAAGCTCTAATTCATTATCAAACTCCGAATTTCCTTCAGCGGATGATCTCGACGATTTCGTGGAACCTTCGCCTGTGAAAGTTTCCACAAATAATACCTTTGAAAGTCCAAATCTTAGTTATCATTCGCTATCCGACAGATTAAAAAATTTCCAAACTCCAACGACTACGAATGTGAAGCAGGAGGCAAGCATTCAGGAGAATATTACGAATAATGCAGAGGAGAGGTCCAGAAACTTGAGCGACACTCCTAGCGATTCTCCGGAAGTGAAAAAATCCAGTTTTAAGTTGAAGAGGCCCGTGAAAACGAAGATGGAGATCACGAATGAAATGTGGGAAAAGAATTCCCATTCTCTTGGAACCAATAATTGTGAAATATCTGAACGGAAATTGGCATGTCCTGCTGAAAATAGAGACGATTTTGGAAGATCTAGAGCTTCTGGAAATAATTATAAAACTGAGGAGAAACCCTCGAGGTCGAAAGTTATAAAATCTGTTGCTTCCACGAGTTCCTCAAGTTCGTGGAAAGATTTCAACGAAAGTTTCGGTAATTCAAGGTTTTTGTTACAAAATTCATAATTTTTCTCTTATTCTTCACGTTAGTTTTTTCTCTCTTTTTTTTAAAGAGTTCCTCTTTTTTGCCTGTTTTCAAGACAATTTCTCTCTTTTTTGAAAAGCGTTTTAATTGAATTAACTATCTTCCCTCGTTTTGAGGGCATTTTGTTCTGTGATTAGAAGATGAATCGCTTTTATTATCTTAAAGTTCTTAAATCTAAAGTTAAATTCTATAACCGTTCTTTTTAAAAAAAATTATATTTCCTAAAATAATACGTTGTATAAAATTATTTCATTTTCCAAATTTGTTATTTTCAGGAATCAGCGTTTGCAGAGACACACCATTTATCGAAGAGCCATTGACTCAAGATATATTAAACCTACCAGCCTTAAGAAGCGATCTGTACAAAAGTAAGCAAGCAAACCCTTTGAAAAACATCGCCTAAAATTTTTTTTAATATTTAAAGATTTTTAAATACATTTTTTTTTCTAAGCAAATGTTCTCCTACCTACTTTTTAGTTTCTTCGAAGCCTCCAGAAAAGGAAATAAAAATTCCGGAACCACCAAAGGCTTTAATAAAAGAGAAAGAGAACCAGGAGTCTATGGAACTTGGCCGTTTCACTGGAAACTATAAAAATGATGGTGTCAGTGGTGAATTCGATTCCTTGACTTTTGATCATTCCAAGGAAATGTTGACGGTATACTTTTTTTAACTGTATATTTATAAATAATAATTTCTTCTCTGCTCATGTATTTTTTAAAGATCATTCATTTCATGAGCATAATTTGAACAAAATATTGGCAGCTCAATTAAAATATAACTTTATTTTTCTAGGTTTTCAGACAAAAATTCGGACTCTACTCCTTTAGGCCGAATCAACTTCAAGCGATAAACGCTGCGCTTTTAGGGTTTGACTGCTTCGTCCTCATGCCGACCGGAGGTGGAAAATCGCTTTGCTATCAACTTCCGGCAATATTATCACCTGGAGTAACATTTGTAATTTCCCCGCTAAAAAGTCTTATTCTCGATCAGGTCCATAAGCTCAACTCCTTGGACGTAAGTTGGTTATGGATTGATTAATTAATTAAAAACTAGGAAAAGAGGAAAAATACAGCCGTTTTTATCCGATTTAAGAACATTTGAAAAGATTTGAGTGGGTTTTAAGAATTGTAGCAGTTTAAAAAAATAAGGGAGTTTTTAAATATTTTTCGTGAAGTTTAAAGATATTGTATTTTTAAATTTTAAAGTATTTCATGACATTAAAAAAAATTTATACATTTACGATATCAAATCTTTCATTAAACAATACCTATTTTTTAGATCCCGGCAGCACATTTATCAAGTTCGATAACAGAAAAACAGGCAGAGGCAGTTTATAGAGAGCTTTCGAAACAAGAGCCAGCCTTAAAATTACTCTACGTCACGCCAGAAAAACTTTCGGCTTCTCAGAAATTGTGCAATTTAATGACAGCTTTGTACCAAAGACAACTCCTTGCGAGATTTGTCATCGATGAGGCTCACTGTGTAAGCCAATGGGGTCATGATTTTCGACCCGATTATAAAAGATTGAAAGTTCTTCGAGATAATTACCCGAATGTGCCGACAATCGCGCTCACTGCGACGGCCACTCCTAGGGTCAGAACTGATATTTTGCACCAGCTAGGTTTAACCAATCCTAAATGGTAATTTTATTACAAATAAATGTAATACCCATGTTCCTTGAGGGTCTTGGATCCATGTTTGAACTTCAAATTTCGATTTCTTCATTTTACTTGATAAATATTTGTATTCGATATTTTGTCGTTTTGTGTAGCTACTCTACTTCAAATCTTTCGAAATCCCTTAAAATTTCTTGAAATCTTAAGAAATTTCTTGCGATTTTTTAAAATCATTTGAAATATTAGCAAAAAAATATAAAGACCAGGAATTTTTTCACTCTGTATGCCATAATTATAAAAACTGATTTTACATTTCTTTTTTTAGGTTTATGTCGAGTTTCAATCGACCAAATCTGAGGTACAGCCTTATAGCAAAAAAAGGAAAGCAGTGTCCGGAAGAGGTGATCGGCATTATAAAATCAAAATACAAAAATGAGTGTGGAATCGTTTACTGCCTCTCCCGAAAAGATTGTGATGACTATGCTCAGCATATGAGGACTAATTCGATTAAGGCAGCGAGTTATCATGCTGGACTCTCCGATCAACAAAGGGCCGACGCTCAAGGTCGCTGGATCGCTGAGGAGGTGGGAATGTTTTAAAAAATCTAATTCGAAAGAATTCAAAATGAATTCAAAAGTATTTAACAGAATAAAGGTCTTCTTGGATTTATTTATTTACTAGCATGAGTGCTGTTTCTCGAGTTTCTCAAAGACAATAATTTGTAGTTCAAATTCAAACTAAAATTTTTTTAAATGTCATATTGTCATTCAAAGCTTGTTCTAAGAAAAAATTTTTTAATCTCTTAAAAATCATGGAATCCCTTCAATTCCATAACAACCAATGAAATTGTAAAGTTTTTCTTAGAATTTTTGGGATCTTAAAATATTTCAAGAGAATTAAAAACATTTTTTAAATCGATTTTAAGGGATTTTATAGAATTTATAGAGATTTGGAAAGTCTTTTTTTCACGAATTTAAAAGTTTTTCTTGTTATTTAAGGAAAAATGGAAGGCGTGATTTTAGCCATACTTTCAGAAAGATTTGAAGAGAATTCAAGAGATTTCAATAGATTAAAAAAATTTAGTAAGCGAATTTACACCAGATTTCAAGAATTATCAACCCCTGGGATTTATTAGTAATTTATTTATTTATATATCTTAATATTTCAGATTAAAGTCGTTTGTGCAACGATAGCCTTTGGAATGGGTATTGACAAGCCGAACGTTCGTTTCGTGATCCATGCATCTCTCCCCAAATCGATCGAGGGCTACTACCAGGAAAGTGGAAGAGCAGGTCGAGATGGCGAAATCGCTGATTGTCTTCTTTTCTATAACTACTCAGATATGCACAGATTAAGAAGGATGATTGAAATAGATAAACCTAGTGCAGCGGTTCTCAAAACCCACATGGACAATCTTTTTAAAATGGTTGGCTTCTGTGAGAACAAAACCGACTGCCGAAGATCGCAACAACTCAACTACTTCGGGGAGATTTTCGAGCGGGAAAAATGCCTCGCAAACAAAACGACTGCCTGCGATAATTGCAGGAATAAAGGACAGTTCACTGTTTTGGATGTTACTTCAGATGCGAGAGAAATTATCAAGGCTGTCCAGGAAATCAACAGAAAAGTCAGGCTTACCTTGCTTTATCTTACTGATATATTCAAGGGGTGTGATCTCAAAAAAATTAGAGATGCAGGTTCGATTTTTCTCTTTTTATCATATTACAAGTTTTTGTTCATGGTGTCTACTAATCCTCGAATATTCCTTTACTATATTTTTCCAAATTTTGTAGGTCTAACGACCCATCCGATATATGGAAAAGGAAAGTCCTGGAACAAAGGTGACATAGAAAGACTTTTACACAAACTCGTCATCGATGGTTACCTTCAAGAAGAAATGTACATCAATAATGAAATTGCCTGTGCATACATCCAGGTCGGAAATAAAGCCACCGAATTTATGAATAACAAAAACGCGAAGGTAACTAAACGATATTTACAACCAATTTTCTAAATTTCGAATTTATTGCGTAAGTCTAAAGCCAATTTCATCGTAATTTTCAAACAGAATTAATATAAATTCGATATTTCTTTATTTTAATTTTAAAATCTAAAGCAATTTCTAGACTAGGATATTTCTTCATTTTACGCAAGAGAGAATTAGTTTGAATCAACTCTTCATTTTACGAAAAAAATATTAAAATCAGGAATTTTTTCGCTCTGTATAAATACTTCTTTTTGAAAAATTAACATCGCTCCAGAGTGAGAGAGAGATATAATTATTTATTTATTATATATATTATAGATATTTAATTACAATATTTGTTGAATAATTTGAGGAAATCGAATTTTTAAGTTAGAACTTGGATCCAACATTTTTAATGTTTCATTTAATTAAATCAATTATTTTCAGATAACTTTCAACACTCGAGTGGCGAGCACATCTTCGACAGCAGTTGCAACTGTCTCGACAGTTTCGAAACCAACTCATCCAGCTTTGAGGGAGTTAGAGGAAAGATGCTACACTGAATTAATGACAATAATTCGGGGAATTGCAGGCGCTTTGGATGTTTCAGCTGCCTCGATTATGAACATGATTGCCATCCGAGCAATGTGCCAACAACTGCCAACAGACGAAGAAGCGATGCTCAAAATTCCTCATGTGACCAAAGCCAATTATGATAAGTACGGAAAGGCTTTGCTCGATATTACTCAGAAGTATGCCGCCGAGAAAGTCGGTAAGTTTTTTCATTATTAAGTACAAAATTAATAATCAGGGTGGTTATAACAAATATTTAGAAATTAAAACTGGATAACACTGAACAAAGCGAAAAAAATACCTAATGAACTTGGATTCAAAATTTTTTAAAACGTCTATACTGTTTAATTTTGAAGACTTTAACATTTTTAAGTTAATTCTTCAATTAGTCTTTTAAAACTTAGTATTTTAGTTTTAGAAAGCGAATTAGCACAGGAAAATGAAGATGATGAAGAGAGTGACAATGAAATTTGGTGCGCCGACGATAGATCCACTAACAGCATGGGAAATGGAACTCAAGGCAGAAAACGTAAAGGAAAAAGTTGGTTCCGAGGTGGGACGAAGAAATTCAAAAGAGCTTCAAGGTATTTTTGTTTAATATTCTAATTTTCAAACCACTGTAAATTATTTTTAAAATACTTTAGAGGCGCTGAAACTAATTTCTTACCTTGAAATTCGATTTTATGATTTTACTCAAGAAATATTATAATTAAATACTTTTTCGCTCTGTAGCTCTATTCGCATTTTAAATAAAAATATGCATACAGAGGGGAAAAAATGTATAAGTTTAATACTTTTTTCTAAAGTGAAAAGATGGAATTTTAA
Organism: Synergus laeviventris; assembly: GCA_032275145.1. Taxonomy (NCBI): domain Eukaryota; kingdom Metazoa; phylum Arthropoda; class Insecta; order Hymenoptera; family Cynipidae; genus Synergus; species Synergus laeviventris. Next base: position 3,998,634 of record JAUESI010000026.1, on the reverse strand, counting down.
AAGTAGGTTTCGAATTCTTCGCTTTGTATACAATTACTAAAATTAAATATTTTTTCGCTCTGTGTACATATTTCTTCCTAAAATGTGAATAACGCTACAAAGCGAAAAAAATATCTATTTTTAACATTTGTCGAATAAAATGAGGAAATTGAATTATGAAGTAAGAGATTCGATGTAACATCTTTAAAAAAAGATAAAACAATATAATTCATTCAATTATTTCAGTTCAACGCGAGGAAAATCGTCAACCTCCACTCGAGGAAAAGCGTCAACTTCTACGCGAGGAAAAACATCTACGAGAGGTAGAGGAGCCTCGACTAGTAAAGGAATTGGTCTCGTTCAATTCGGACAAAACAAGAACTTCACAGATCCTCGATTCACAACGTTTAGTTAGATAAATGGACGAATCTGACTCTTAATAAGTCTCTTCAATATTCTCAAACCTCGAAGTCGATCAATTCGACAAGTATAATTGAATCATTAATTGTATAAAAATCTGAAAATATTCTTTAAGGGCATATGATAATTACCACATGAGCAAATTTAGGTAACCCGAGTTCTTTTTCTACAATCATTACTTTTTCAAAAAAAAAATAATAGTGCACAGCCGTAAAGAACGTCAACACAGAAATCTATGCACTATTATTTTTTATTTAAAATAAAAACTAAAGAAACCGGCTAATCTGAATTTTTATGCTTATGGCAATGTATTAGTTATCTGGTACCTACCTTGCAGGCATTTTTTCCCTGCAATGTCATTTCTACTTTTATTGAGGTATCGAATTAATAATGTCCAAAATTAAAGTAAATACATTAAGGTACGTTTTCCTGGTCCTAAATATTTACATTCCCTTTCATTTTAGGAATTCTCAACTCGATATCTCAATAAATAATAAAAATATATATTTTTTTAGTTGAGAATTTCTGTAGAAATAGCATTGCAGGAAATAAATGCCTGTAAGATAGGGATCGGATAACTGACATATGGTCTTAATTGCCATTAGGAAATCAATGAGCACAATTTAATCTCTATTTTAGATGTTCCGTTAGTTATTTTGTAAATAAGATACGTATTTTTTTCTACCGACTTAGAAGAAAATATCTTTGCTCAGAAGGTAAGTAATTTATTAAAAATCGAAGAAGCTTTTAATTTTTTATACAAACTTGTTCCCTACATCGTTGTAGCTAAAACTTCTTCGAATATTACATTCAGTTAAATTATTTTCTAAAATCTTTGGAAAAAATTGTTACTTTTTAGTAAATAATCTTTCTCGATTCGAATCTGGATTTTAAACTCGAATTCTGGAATCGTTTCAATTTTGAGAAAATGATTTCGTTTAACCTTGTTAGAATCTAATTTATTTTCTGCGTCTGAACAAATCGTTTGTATTTTAGGAAGAACAAATTATTCAAGGTTCTTAACTAAATAAATACTTGTATTTTTCTATTAAAGAATTACAACTTATTTCTAGAAATATACTTATGTCTTTAAATTATAACGAATTTTGACATCTCAAAGAGTTTTCTTTGATAAAATTTAAACAAAAGAGAACAATATACCTAATTGTAAGTTTGTCTATAAAGCAAAACAATATTTTATTTTAATTGTTTGGAAAACAAGTTAATAATTTACTTAAATATTATCCAGTGGATAAACTATACAAGGTTTTTTATTTACAACTCGGGCTGCGTTATTCTTGCTTGTCGATCTTCGTTCTTAATGTGTTTTTTCAGGAGATCCATAACTTCATTGTCGAATTCCGAAGGCGTTGGCTTAACATTCGTCGCCCAGTGAAAGATGTCCCAATCGTTGGAAGGTAAATTAATCAAACGATCGTACAATTTGAGTTGAGATTCGTCAAAGTTGTTCAAGTATTTTTTGGCGAAGGTGCTAAGCAGGAGGCCGTTTTCCAACATTCCTCGCTTCCGAGATTGATAGAGCAATCTTGGAAAAAAAAAGAAATCGAATTATTGAAGGTGTTGAAGCCAATTTCAAACCTTGCTTCCATTTCCTCATTTTACTCAACAAATATTATAATTCGACATTTTTTGCTCTGTAGCGCTATCAAGTTTTTAAATGGAAATATGCATTTAGAGCGAAAAAATATCTATTTATAATATTTGTTGAGAAAAATAAGGATATCGAATTTTGACTTAAAAATTTCACTCATGTGGTAAATAACACATGCCCTTAACAGGATTGCATATTTCTAACTCTTATCTTTGTTTATTATAAAAGTTTTATTTTCTAATAATATATTTTTTTAAGAACCCCGGAAAGAATTTTTCACTTGTAAACGTACCGAGCTTTCTTCAAAGTCATATTTTCACCCTCTCGTTCCACATATGGAGGAATAAAAGGTTCACGACCTTCAGGATGAATTATATTATCGACGACTGCTTTCTGATTAATGCAGGTTGAGGAGATTGTCCTTTTTACTACTGGTCTCACCTATAAACAAATGATAATAGTACAAAATATAAATAATAAATTAGAAATTATTTATAACATTGAACATTTCTAAAATTAAAGGAAATGGCCAATAACACGTATAATTCAAGCCAAAAAACGTTGAAAACTCAAAATATGGTGTCTATTACATTTTTCTCAATAGCAAATAAAATTTATATAATATAAACAGATATAAACATTGTATATGGTTATTTTCAGATAAAGTACACAATATAAATAGCACGGAATAATTGAAAACTAATAATTAATTTAATTATATTAAAAGATAACTTTCTAAATAAAAAATAACCTATAGTCTGGAAAGAAATTTTAAAAAATCGACTTTATTTTAAATTAGCTTTTGAAGATTATAATTTATAATAGTGTCGCTGAAATTATTGATAAAACTCGTATATATTTTCAAACTAAGGACCGCTAAGAAAGAGTATAGAGAAAGGAAATTATAATTACACAATATGATGAAAAATATGAAAAAGTGTTACTCACAAAAGAGCTGCATTTATAAATAGAATTCATTTTCAGTTGATCTTTTCTTATCAGGACAGCGATTTCGAGAATAAGAATTTAATTTACTCTTTTCTAAAACTTTTTAGATTTTACGTTGTTGGCTCCGTTTTTATACACGCCGTGTGTTTTACCGTTTACGTCAAAGGCGTCAAACAGCGTCAAAGACCCCAAAGCAGAGAACCAATTACCAAAGTGTCAAATTATTAAAATTATGTAATTGTAATAGAACAATCGATTATCGAACATCAGTGGATGCAATCAAGTGCAATTCAATTTCCTATTTTCCTCTAGGTTGTCTAACACACTGATATATATAATATCAGTG
>JAUESI010000026.1:3968534-3987580 GCA_032275145.1 Synergus laeviventris | reverse complement strand
AATTTATAAGATTCTTAAGCGCTTTTAGAATTTCTACAAAACTTCTGAATGTTCTCAAATTTTCCTTTAAATCTTTTAAAATCTTCAAAAACTTTTTTAATCTTCCTAAATTTGATTGGATTATTAAAAAAATTTGCATACACTCACCTGCACTCACTAAAATCTAATTAAATTCATTACAATTTTTTGTAACCTTGGAAATTCTTGAAAATCTCGTAAATTTTTTTAAATTACATGAAACCTCTTCGATTTTTTTTTTGTTATTCTTTAAAATATTTGGGAATTTTTCAACACCTAGCTAAACGTAATATTTTTATTCTGAAGGAATTGGAGGAGTTCTGGGCATTCAAGGAATTGTTCACAACATTTGGCAAAAAACTAGAATATTGTTGTTCCAAAGAATTGGAACCCTTAATGGAACTGCCTTACATTAAAGTGGTAAAAATACAATTTCATATAAAATATTATTCCATCAAAAACTCGCTTTTCTGATTTTTAAATCTAATGAAGCAAAATTTAATCTAAGAACGAAATTTCTAATTATAAAATATGATTACTAAATATTTCCAAATTTTTAGGGAAGAGCTCGTCAACTTTTTAAAGCTGGCTACACAAGCCGGGAATCTATTGCAAACGCGACTGTTACTGAGCTTCGAGATAAGATTGAACATTTGCCAAAAAAAACGGCCTTTCAAATAATCACAGCAGCGAACGTAAGATTTTTAAATAAAGAATATTATTCCATATTTAAAAGAAAATAAATTATTATAATTTGATAATTATTTTACTCTAGCTTTTAATTCGCGAGGAGGCGGAAACTCACAGAGATTTGGCTGCAGACGCAATGGAAAAATTGAAATCTAAAAACTGGAATCAGTCAGAACTCGATTCCATATTTAGCACTCAGAATCAAATCGAATTGGAATGTGAATTTTCTGGTCAAAGTTAATATTTATAACATTTAATTTTCGAATATAAAAAGATTATTTCGTTTTTAAGCTTAAATAACGTGTATAGAATGAAAGTGATATTTTTGTAGATTGGGCGATAATAAAGTTTTTTAAGATTTTTCATTTTAAGACTTAAAAATTTTATACGTTTTCTCTTAAAAAATTGATTCTTAAATTTCTTGATTTAATATGAAATCCTGGTGAAATAATAAAATATCGTGTCTTTCAGAGCAATTCGTTTTGAGATGAACGAATTGTTTAAGCAGGCACGTAGATTAAATTCCAACTTGCGTTTTGATATTAGTTTCGAGTCTACTGAAGTTAAAAGCTCATTGGAACAAAGTACAATTACTGTATTCATATATTCATATAACTACTTTTACTATAAAATTATATGATTTTGTTTTGTATAGCTAAGTACAGCTAAGTATATATTTACATCTATTTTTAAGTATCTCTTCTATTTATTAAGTTACCCACTGAACCAATTTATCCTTCTAATATCTAAATAAAAAATCATCTATAAAATTTAATATTGCATTTTATTTTACACAATCATCTCTTTTTGTAAAGACATGGCTTGAGTTCAATTTCAGGGAGATTCTTCTTCCCTTTGGCAATGTCCTTTTCTTTCTTAAAGTCTAAAAAGTAGAAAAGATCGTTTGAGAGATCCATCCAAATGTTTACGAATCCGTACGAAGCGACTAGATTAATAAAATTCTCGATACTGTCGAATCGGCTTTCGACTTCTGCGATCTTCAATATTCCTCTGAAATTATACAATCCTTTTAATATATTTAACACTATTAAATAAGTAAATATGTAATAAACTAAAAAATATATTCGATTATCAATTGCAGCTATTTTTTACAAAAATAATAAATATCAATTGCATTCTTCTTAATCTTGCTAATAAAATAATTCGATTATTTACCCTGTTTTAAGAACTCGATTAGCTTCGAGTAAATAATCAGCAAGATTGGTTCCCATTAGAGATAAGCAAAAAACAACAACGTTTACACTATTTGTTAACAAGGGGGTGTGGGCCATATCACAGGCTTTCACTTTATCATTTAGGGCCACCAAATCCAATGAGTGAACTGTTTGTGGTACTGAGTCCGCCAGTTTTGCTTCTCCACAACCGAAATCTGCTACAATGTGATCTTTCGACCTGAAAAATTTAAATTATATTAATGTACAATGAAAATAATTAAATGAAACTTTTTTGTATAGGATTTTTGAAGTAGAGTCGAATTAAGACAAATGGAGATCCAATGATACATTTCTTCGAGACTTTAAACCTCATCCCATAAAATTAATTCCAAATACTTTGAGCGAATTGAAAATCGAAGAAATTCTACAGATTCAAAAGAATCCAAGAGAATAAAAAAAAAGAAAAAAAATTATTTAAGATAATTCAAAATTTAACGATTATAATTGACTTTTCAATAGAAATCCAAGTTCTCGTAGTTTTACAATTAAAATTCTTATATGTAAGTTGAAAATCTCCACATCTTGACAAATGAAATTCAAAGTAATATACCGCTCAAGATTTGATATTAAAATTCAAATATTTTAAGGTTTTAAATGACTTTTTTAAATTAAAAACTGAAACCATGAACTTACATTTTATTAATGGAAGCAATAATTACATCCACAGGATTCAAAGGCCAGTGAGAAACTTGCTGCCTGTATCCTTCATGATAAGCTACAAAAGCATCAGGATCATCTTTAAAATATTGGTTTGATTCCGTGCTGGCGCTGTTATAGAAAGATTCATTTATAAAACGAAATCTTGAAGATCGTAGATGCGCCAGCATTCTTTCCCTCAAGGAAGAAGAATTAAGCTTCCGTTCTTTAATCTCCTGCTTTTTATTTATAAGCATGTCCTGGATTTTATTAACGTTTATCTTTTTAAGCAATTTATCCTTTGGTGCCTGAGGGGATTTCAAATTCCCTTCTATTAAAATCTTTCCCTTCTGTTTTTTCTTTTTGTTCCTTTTTTTCTTACTTTTCGAAAGAGACGTTCCTTCCGAAATGTTATTTTCACTTTTTTCGATTTGCTGATTTTTGATTATAGTACTTTCAGCTTTGAGCTTTCGCTTTTTGGATTTCGTTACTTGCTCGGCTTCCTCTTCAAATTTGGGTCGTTTCCTCTTTTTCAGTTTCGATAATTGTGGATTTATTTCTTGATCTTGAATCGATTTCTGCTTTAGTGATTCCGTGTTTTTATTATTTATTTTGTGTTTTTTCTTCGATTTAGGCTTTTTAGGTGCTTTCAAGAAATTCGACTCAGTTTTGGAATTTTTTAAAATCGAAGAAATTGATATCTTATTTTTCTTGGATTTCTTCTTTGAATTTTGTACTTTTTGTACATTTTGAGATGATTCGTTCCCTTGAGTTTCATTTAAAGTGTGAATGTCTACCTGATTTTTTATTTTCTTCTTTTTATTTTTCTTTTTTGCATCAGTGTTTGAACTCAAAATATTCGCTTTTCGTTTTTGCTCCGTTTGCTTACGTTTCTGTGAATTAATTCAATTAGTTAACTGCTTTACATTGTTTTGTACGAATACTATTTTATAAAAAGACATAATTATTAGAATATATTATAAGAATTAAAATTTTGTACTAATTTAAAAATAAACAAAATTTGTTTTGTAAACATACTCTATAAATCGCTAATAAAAGAATACAAATTGTTTGTAATGAGTTAGAAAAGACTCTATTTTAACACAAAGAAACTTAGTACACCATTTTATAAATCATTTTTTATATAAAAATTAAAAACTCTCTCTAAAAAACTGAATTTTAGAAGCAAAAACCGGGAACCCTATAACCTAACAAAACTAAACTATATCTCTTAATTTTCAAGTAAAAATAGCTTAATTTCAGAAAAGATCTCTTAATAAGTACATCAAATGAATTAAACTCCGAAATTATCTTTCAAAACTTAATTAAATCACTTGAAAACGTTTAAAAAACACTATTAAAAACAATGTGAAAGGTTGAAACAAAAATTACCTGAGAAAGTCTTTTCACTAAATTTTTGCCACTTTTTTCTGCTCCCCACGTACTTTCCTCAAAAAGGCCCATAATTTAAAAAGACTCTAAAAGTTATCTCAAATTTCTATTAAAAACCATATATTTTATGTTTTTTTTTGATAAATAATTTTTCGACTTTCGGAGTTGACCAAATATCGCAACGCAACTGGATTCTGGAAGCCGTATCAGTCCGTATCATTGAGAATGAATATGATTGGCAGATTGAAAATTGTCCCTTGTTATGATTGGTGCGATAAAAAAATCGCTAATCTTTAATGAAAGTGTACCTAAATGCTCAAGGCGGTTGCTTAGGTGGTCAGGGACAACGGTAAATGTGTTTCGACGTAAACAAACTCTTTTTGAACATTTTTAACAATAATTCGAGCAATAATTTTGAAAAAAGGGAAACACAATGACTTCCCTAGACTTAAGGCAACAAAAATTGGAACAGCAGGTAGGAAATTACAATTATTTTCAGGTTAAAACTGACCCAATTTTTAAACTTTGATTTTCTCTTTTGAGAGTTTTTAATCTTGAAAGCTTCCTATTCTTTTGAGTTTTATTATTCTACTTAAGACTTTTCATTCGCTTCGATTCAAGTATTTTCAGTTTTATTAAAAATAATATTTATAACCTAAGATTGATTTGAAAGTTTTGAGTCGTAAATTTTTTATAATTTCGGGCTGTTGGAATTGTCGGTTTTAATCAAACGTATTTTTGGAGGTCAAATTTCAAAAGAAAAGTTAATTTTGGTTAAAACTGTGGACTTTGTATTGATTTTATTACCTTCAATTGTAAGGGGAGAGTAAATTGAACGTAATTGGAAAAATAGGTCAGTCATGTGCTTTCATCCGTGATTGAGGTTGTTTAATTTATTTTACAAACAGTTTAGTGCTTTTCATGATACATAATAGAATTTTTTATTTTTTGACTCTTTATTTTGTGAAAAATTATCATGTTCAAATTTTTTTTTTAATATTTGAAGAGTTCAGAGAAAGTAATTAAATTAATATAATTTACAATTTTAATTGATTGTTTTCAATAAAATATATATCTGTATCTGTCTGTATCTGATATATTAAAGTATGGAAATTTAAGCATTGACTGATTTTTTATTCTAGCAAATTTTACAGCTGTATCACGTTTTGCAATATTTTTTATAAATCAATACTTTATACAAGTTCACATTAAACTTAAAAGGCATCATCTATTGATTTCGGTTAATTTCACACATTTTTTTAGATATTAAAACATTGTCAAAGTTTTTTATTGAAAGATATATTTGGTTCTTAACAAGAAAATTGATTAGGTCTAGAAGAATAGATTCAACTTTTTTTACGAGATATGTTTTGAAATATGGTAATGTTAGAGGCAATTAATAGTCTATCAATAATAGGGATTGGGTGAGATAAAAAAAGTTCATCATCAAAGATAAAATGAAAGGTTAAAGTTTAGATAAATTAAGGGTTGAAATGAAAGATAAGATAGCTCAAACAAAAAATTATATATAGTATATATATATATATATATATATCTCTTATTAAAATAACTATAATTTATTTGTAATTAAATATGTTTAAAAATTCTTTCAGAGGCAGTTAATAGCTCAGAAAATGAAACAGAAAAGGCAAACCGGTGCCAGTGGAATGGTGCAGGCTTCAAATTTGTCATCCGCTCAACTCACAAGTCATTCTACCAAATGGCTAAATCCAAACAAGGAGCTTCATGGTAAAAATAAAAAATTATTCTAGGATATTTCTAAAATTGATTTTTAACTAAATTAATTATAAACAGAACAAGTAGTACGTAGAAAGGTATTAAAATATGCCTAGAAAATTATAAGTATAATTATGTTAGACTCTATTGTCTATTTTAGAAAAAAAATATATTTAACATCCTTTTGACTTTAGAAATTCTATATTTTAGGATACGACGGGCCACTGCAGTTCACTATGTCACCGGGAAATCCGGATATTGGTGTTCTGCCAGAAAATAAAACTATGGAGACTGACTTAACAGGTGGCTAAAATTATTAAAAAAATTTTTTTTTTTAAATTATTAATTCCGATAAATAATAAAATATTACAACATGCTTTTTAGATATAACCACAGATGGTACGTTTTATGACGGCGCAGATGAAGAATCGTCTCCCGTGGATTTGCAATCTCCAGCAGAGTCATTTCCTTCTCAATCGCCTTTAAGGGTTGCGCCATCTGATGATCCAACCGTTGTTATAAACAGGGATAATCTATCTTCAGTAAGGAGAAATTGATAAAAAAAAATCCTCACTCTAAAATAAAAAATCTGCAATTTTTGGGATGACTGAAAACTCCCGAGAAAGAAATTCCCGACATTATATCACTTACAATATAAAATTACCTACAGTGGAAAATTCCTGACAGAAAATTTCCCAAATTGGTAAATTGCAAAAAAAAAATATAAATAATTTTAATAAATAAATTATTATTTAAAAATCATGTTTTTAACAATCTTCCAATTTCGGAAGTTTTCTACTGTTGGGAATTTTACAGCGTCGGTTATTTTATAACGTTTTATAAAATTTTAGTAGTTCTTTAGTAATTCTTATGAATTTATTTGAAATTGAATATCTATAAATTCTATTCAATGATTGCGTTCCTTAATTTTTGTAGAGCCCCGAGATTGAAGGAAACGTAGAAGGAAATATCGAACAATTTGTGTTGCAACCCGCTAATAAAAAAATGCACTACAAGTGTCGAATTACGCGCGACCGAAAGGGAATGGATCGAGGATTCTACCCGACTTATTTTCTACATCTGGAACGCGACTACGGAAAAAAAGTATATTGTCAAAATAATTTTTAACTACAAACAATAATACATTTTTCAAAATGATAAAACTCAAGATTTATTTTTATAATTGTAATATGTTTATTAAATTTTAATCTTTTCATTTTTTTAGGTGTTCCTTCTCGCTGGACGTAAAAGGAAAAGAAGCAAGACGAGCAATTATTTGATTTCTACAGATCCAACGGATCTTTCTCGAGGAGGCGAAGCTTTTATTGGAAAGCTACGATCGAACCTTTTGGGCACTCAATTCACTGTTTACGACAATGGTTATTCTTTGATGAAAGATGACAAGCATGAAGGTCACTCAAATCCGAGACAAGAGTTAGCTGCTGTTGTTTATGATACGAATGTTCTGGGATTCAAAGGCCCAAGAAAAATGACGGTCATTATTCCAGGAATGACTCCTGATCAAAAGAGAATTCAGATTTGCCCTCGAGATGAAACTGAAACTTTGTTGGGTGTGTATTATATTTTTACAGAGCTTAATTCTAGAAATTTTCAAGAATTTTAATGGATTAATAAAATTTCAAGAGATTTCAGGGTATTTCGAGGAGCATAAAAAATTTCAAACGATTCGAAAGAACTCTTGAATTAAAAAAAATTTTTTAATTCTAGAAAAATCTTTCGAGTTTGGTTGCATATTGAATTCGTTTTATTTCTTAGTTTTTTTAATTTCACATTTAATTTTTTTTCAATTCTTTTAAATTTATTAAATTTGATATAATATAGGACTTTAGGAATATTTTGGATCCTTTGAGCGTCTTTTAGATCTAATTATAATTGTTTTTCAGAATGCTTCAAAATGAAAAATATGGACAACTTGATCGAGTTGCATAATAAAACTCCAGTTTGGAATGATGATACGCAATCATACGTTTTGAATTTTCATGGAAGAGTTACGCAAGCTTCTGTGAAGAATTTTCAAGTTGTTCACGACACTGATGGTATGAATTTAAATTAATTTATTTAAAAGAAAATATTTATTAAGTATAACTTCTATACGGCTGAAATAGGACCGGATTATGATCATATTTCAGATAAACGAGAAGTGCATCGTGTTTGTTTCCTTATATACATATATACATATTTAAAAAAAATTTAAATCAATAACTATATCTTTTTTTCTTGCAGTGGATTATGTTGTAATGCAATTTGGTCGCGTGGCCGAGGACGTTTTCACAATGGACTATCGATTTCCTCTCTGTGCTCTTCAGGCTTTTGCCATTGCCTTGAGTAGTTTCGACAGTAAACTAGCTTGTGAGTAATTAAAAACTCAATTGAATTTCGATATCCATCAAGAGACAATCAAACCACGCCGGTTTGAAAAATCGGCTATGGTTCATGTTTGAATTCCGGAAAATTGAAGTATCTTTACTTAATTTCCACGAACCTGCATCTTTTCCTCTACAAGAGATTCTCGAAAGATTAAATCTAAAAGAAAAAAAAAAAGAAAAAAAGACGAGATGAAGCAGGTTGAAAATTTGACGACTCGGCGCAATTTTCGCCACAGAATTTGGAGTCGTGCAATCTTTAAGATTAAAAAGTTGGAGGAACTCCAACTCGTAAAAAGACTTTCGTTTAGAATGTTTAGATTTCTTTTAAAAAGAAATGATCTGTATGTGTTCAAAGTCAGTTTTAAGCGAAACCAAATACGAGTGTCGTTGTTGTAACTTTCAGTATTATTCCATCGATCAATGTCGAAAATGTTTGCAAGGTTCCTGTTCAATTTCCTGAAACTTCTGAAAGAGGAAAATTTCTCTGGAAATAGATTTTACCGCACGAGGAGTTTAATAAAGTAAGATAAAGTGTGGAAAAATATTTTCAGAGGAGATTCCAGAAAAATTGAAACTATATTTTAAAATTGAAAGACGACTTTACAAGTTTGAATCTGTTTAACTCTTTTTGTACAGCTCGTGTTGAACTTGAAAATTATCTTCGAGAAAAAACATATTTCTACATTTAAGATATAAATTTTCGAAGGAAAATTCACCGTGTGTTTAGAAAATCATGTTTTGGAGATTGATCTAGACTTTTCACTGTCGCTCTCTTCGCGCTTTACACACTGGTGTATATATATATATATATATATATATATATATATATATATATAATATATATTTTTACATAGTATGCATTTATTAATTTTAATATGAATTAGTTAGAAAGAAATCGATGTTCGTTTTGAGAATTATCGGAAAATAGTTATAAAGTTTTTCGGAAAGACAATGAAATAATTTGAAATATGAAATGAGGATGTACTTGTTCTAAAATAAATTGTAAATTTCAAATTGTATCTTGAGATTTTGTGCAAAACTTGAGAGTTAATAGTGAACTGAGTGTGTCGATTTTATTGTTGAAGATTTTCAATATATTTAAATGTGAATTCTGCTGTGGAATTTTTTAATAAAGAGAGAAAAACCAACTGAAAGCGGGCCTAATTTTAAGAATCTTTAAGATCTAGTCTACTATGTTATTTACAATTATAATTAACAAGTATATTATAATATTATTTTATTTTATACCTACATTAAGATTTATGTTCTAGGATTTTATTCCTATAAAAAAATAAATGCAGCACTTCTTGGAAATTGGGCATTTTTAAACTCAATTTCATATTCTTTACAGAGATAAAGATAACATCAAAGTAATAAAATATCGAAAGGTGAAAAATAAAAACATCGCATCTGAGAAATTAGAAAAGACGACAATTTATTAAATTTTTTACATTAGCGAACACTTTTTGATAATATGCACAATTTTTTACTTCTTAATCGGAAGAAGTTAAATTTAAAAAATAAAACTGATTTATTTACATTGAAGGCACTTTCATGTTACAAGTGGCACGGTGAAAAATAGTTGAAAATTTTTGTATAATATAAAGCAATAAAGAGTCAAGAAATTTGAAGCTCTCTGTGATGAAAAGGCAGTTTGTGATATCGCGTATTTGCATCGATTTTACACCAATACAATATAAAATCTTCTGATTCTTTTCTGGTAGATTTCTTAATACTTGTAAACGTAATTGACTGTTTGCTTATTTTATACGCGAGCGTTTGAGATACGCTCATGGAACATTTAACGCAAACCTGAAAGTTGAAAACTAGAATAAAATATCCTGAACATTTTTACAAAAATCCTTCATTAATTTACAATTTTTACAATTTTCCATTTAGAAAATATCAAGTTTCATATTTGAGCCTTAGTGAAATTTATCACTGATATGATTAACAACACAGCCAGTAACATTCTGACATAATATTTGTAAGCAATGATTAAAAAGTACACTAAACTATTAATTACGTGAACACGGGTTAAAATTATTTATTTTTTTTATCGTCTTAGTTACATTTATTGTTATATTCTGTTAAATATTTGGTCATCACTAAAAAAATTTTATTTTTTCGTTAAATAAATAAGAATCTTGAAATAAAACTAAATTTCATCTACGCGCTCTACCCCAGTTTCAAGTTTATAAGAAAAGATGATTAAAATGTTCTCTTTAAATTTCAACTCCGAAAAAAAAACGATTGTAAATTATTCTTCAAGCTTACAAAAAAAAATTAATTAACTTTACGGATAAAAATGTTGGACGGAGTTACATTCGAGAAACATCTTGAGGTACGCGCGGATTATTTTCGCAGTCTTCCCCTTTAAAATCTCCTAAGTTATCTATTAAAATAAAAAAACTAAACATGCGCTTCAGACATTTTTATACATAAAGCCAATGTACAAATCTCAAAGATTGATTTTTGGCAACGCTCAATTGTATTAGAATATGCTTCGATTGCTAAATATTAGAAGCGTATAATTAACAATTTACAATATACAAAAAAGTATCAAAATCACAATCTTTCTATAAAAAAAATACAGAAAGACTTTTCAACTTTCAAAAAGTTGAGCAATTACGTTGATATGCAGAGGTTTCATAAAAACAACTACTATCATCAGAAAGCGATCAGCGTTCGAGAAATCAATTCAGTATATTGATTAATAGGAAGCTTTAGATTTTTCGAAGGCGCAAAATGGCAATCATATCGCTCTCGAGTTAAAAAAAATCGTATACAAAAATATCATTTGTGGGAGTTTGCCCGTAATTCTGGAATTATGAGTGCTTTTATCAGCCTTTTTTTTGGTCCTGAATTCGAGAGAGTGGCCGTGAGAATTTCGGGGCTGGGATTCGAGAAGCCGGTCTAGGAATTCCGCTCACTGCGCTTGGAGGTCTCGCTGAGTTGTAATTCGTCGGAGGTCGTAATCTTGGTCTTGACTCAACGGGACTCTTCGCTCGATTCAACGGAGCCTAAAAATAGAATCATGTGTAAAAACAAAAACAAATAAAATAGTTTTCAGGATGAAACCCTTTGAAATTCTTTGAAAATAAATTAAAAACCATAAAATCTCTTAAAAATCCAAAAAATTGTATGAAAATTGTTGAAATGTACTAAAATATTTTTAATCCTTTGAAGTTTTTTTAAGTTCTTTAATATATCCTTTAAAAACCATTTAAATTTCTTTAAACCTCGTAATATTTCCTAAAAATTTAGAAATTTCAAGTATTCTCGTCAAATCCTTCCAAATTCTTTACAAATGATTAAATTCAAAATCTTGAGAATCTCTTAAAAATAATAAATAAATTATTTAGAAATTTGTTGAAATCTATTGAAATATTTTTTCTATACTTGAGTATCTTAAATTCGATAAAAACAATACAAAATCTTTAAATTCTACGAAATGTCGTAAAATCTTTCGAAATTCTAGAAAATTAGTTTAAAATCATAAAAATTCCAAGGAATTTGTTAAAAGTCAGTGAAATACTTTTACTCCTTTTATTTTTATTAAATACTTTAAAATAATTCAAAATCTATAAACAATTTTATTTTCTTGAAATTCTTTTAAAATTGATAAAAAAGATGGATGACTTCCAAATCCCTGAAATATTTATTAAAAATTGATTCAAATCATGTTGATCCTTTTGGAGTTTAACTTCAAATTTTGCAATGCTTTAAATCCCTTAAAATCGATTTTAATGCCTTATAACTCCTGAAAATCCTAAGAAATCTTTTGAATTTTGTTTCAAATTTTTTCCGTATCTTAAATCTGTAAATCCTTTTAAATCTCTTAAAATTCATGAAATAAATAACAGTCAAAAATCGTTAAAGTATAAAAAACTTACATGTGATGCTTTCGCGGCTACTTTTTCGATCTCTTCCGATTTCTTAAATCCCCGAGAATTGTTTTCGACAACTCCTGAAAGATTTAGAATATCAAAATTTCTTATCGCTGGGTCACTTACACTAATTTATTAACATGCATTTCAAAAAAGTTTTTTTATTTACCGAGAGAATTTATATTTTCATTTGAGCTGCTTGGACTGAAAAATGGAGAGCTGGATTTAAGATCGCTGTTTGGAGAAACGTTGTTACTTTTCGGGTATCCAATGTGGTTTTTTAAGATTGGTGAGGGCAAGTCGTTCTCTGCTTGCACCCAAGTGTTTTCGAGGATTTGTCTATTTGGTTTCGGTGTTGATTCAGGCTTGAGACCTGTTGAAAAAATGTTAAATTAATTTCTCTATTATTAGAGATTAATTAATAGGAGAACCTCAACTTAAATCAGAAATGACTCGGATTTTTTATGGTTCCAATTAAAAATAATCAGTCATCACAGAACCTATTTCCATTGTCATTTGAAGAGTTTTCGAAGAAAATTTAAAGGATTTGAAGAGATTTTAAGGAATTCTAAATTATTTCAACCGATTTAAAATAATTTGACACAACTAGTAGGAATTTCAAGAGATGTCAGAGAATTTTAAGACATTTTTAATGATGAAAGGTGACATTCTCAAAATAAGTGAACAAATGGAAGATAGATGAAAAAAAGTTAATAGATGACGACCTGTGATGGCTGAATTATGCAGTTATTAAAAGAGCAAAATTCGAAGACCTGAATTCTCTAAGATGAAAGAATTGACAATTTGGAAAGCAAATTGAGCTCTAAAAAGAAGACTCACCACGAGGCATTAATTTTTGAATTGCTCTCGAATTAGCCATTTCCTTTTGGCTTACAATAGTTCTTGCAGTAGTCGAAATCGTGTAGGAACTACGACTACTGTCTGAGCAAACGCTCAACCTATCGTCCAAATCTGGAGCGCTCTGAGTACTCTCGATACTCTCTGTCGATCCTCCTGCGTTTCCAATTTGTTCCGAAGAATTCCTAATGGCTTCTGAAAGTCTCTGCTCGGAATCACTCTTGTATTTTCCCAACCCATACATTCTATTAACAGCTCTGGGAATGTTTGGGTGAGATCCTTTCGCATAAGCGTAGCTTCCAGGCGCTCTGAGTGCTCTAAGAGCGTTGGAAGTCGGAATGTTCGGATTCGACTTTTGCAGGAAATGTGGAAGCTTCGAGAGATTTTTTGGGACTGCTAACCCTCTAGGTTGTGGTTTGCTGAACGTAGAATTCACGTTTTGCTGGAAAAATAAAATTTGAAATTAGGGTTGTTTAACATTGAAGTTAATATATATATTAAATTCAGGGTGGCCGCAATACTTCAGTTTCAAAAATCCCTGTTAATTCAAGAGTCAAAAACATTTTTTAAATTCGCTTTATAACAAATCCTTGCCTTACAACTTTTTTCTAATCCTTTTTTTTCATAAACCTAAAAAAATTAATCTTTTTTGAATTCAATACCTGCTGAGGAGGTTTGCAAAACGTGGAATTTACTTTTTCCTCCTCGCTTTCATGTTCCTCCTTTGAAAAAGTAGCATCGGCCTGTTTCTCTTTTGTCCACTTTTCATTTTTCGAAAAAGTCGCATTCACATTTTCCACTTCGTTCATCGAAAAAGTAGAATTAACATTCTCCACTTCTTCATTCTTCAAAAAAGTGGAATTAATACTTTCCCTCTCCCCCTTCCTCGATGATTTTCTGAAAGTATGAAATCTCTTAGCATCCATTTCATCCTCTAAATCTTGTCGCTTATCGACCTGCAACTGCGTAAACTTTTTTGAACTCTCTCTCGTGAAAGTCTTATAATAATCCATAGGCACCGCCAAAGTCTCCTTAGAATCCTCATAGGTCATCGTCAAATCCCTCTGATGAATTTTCTCCTGCGAAAAGGTCGAGTCCATCTTCCTCTCACTTCTTTCCACTTCCTCGAGCAATTCTTGTCTCAAACTCGAGGCGTTTGTTTTTTGATTGTTATTGTTGATGTTCGGGTTCCTTGTTATATTCGAAAGGTGGGAATTTGACGGAGACTTTTCCGAAACGTTTTCTTGACAGGAAAGACGTTTCACATTGAAAGTCATATCTGCATCGATTAATGCGCTCTCCATGGAATTTTCGTTGATTCTTATAGCATTTAGACTCTCGAATGTTTCGTTTGGCAAAAGTTTTCCTTCCTCAGGGGTGGAACTATCGAACTGAAGGCGAGAGAAGTCTGATGGCAGAGAGGCGAAAGACTGGTTAAAATTGCAGGATTCGTTTGAGTGAAGAATTGGCGAGTCTTCGGTAGCTTTTCGGAGGTCTTCGTGATTAGTAGGAGTTAGAGAATTAACCTGTAAATAAAGTGTATTGAAATTAATATTTTTTTAATATTTAGAAAGTATTAAGATAGGATAGATAAAAGTATTTAGATAGACAGATGAACACCTTCTGGATTTTACATATTCTAAAACAAATTAAAAAATCAATCTGAAACTTGGAAGTATTCCAAAAATGGAAAAGCTTTAATTAACAGAAATACTTCCTCATAGAGGAAGCATTTTTAAAATTCAATTAACTCAATTTCACGCTATAAATATTTTAAAGAAATGAAATGAATATAGAAATTCTTGAGATTACCAGATTTAATTAAATTTCAGTGAATTTTAAAAGTTGACGAAGAAATAAAGTGAAATTTTATACACATTTTAGAATTACAAAGAATTAAAAAAAATTTCATGGGATTTCAAGAAATATGAACGAGTTTCAAGAGATTCGGAAGGATTAAAAAATATTTTAAGACATTTTTTGGAGATTTACAAGAATTTACAGAGATTGTAAAAAAATTCAAAGGATTTAATTGAATTTCAGTGGGTTTAAAAAGGTTGCGAGGGATTAAAAGGAGCTTCAAAATATTTCAACAGATTTCGTAAAAATTACCCTAAATTCTCACCTGCAATTCCAAATTGTCCTCGTTAACAAAAGTTCTTTCTAAAGGACTGGCGTAAATCTTCGTCTGATTAAAGGAACTCGTATTAACTTTAGTTTGATCTAAAGTGCGAGTGAAGTTATTTTTAAAGCTTTCATCTTGAAAGGAGTCTTTGGAACAAATTTCAGTAAAGCTATTAATATTCATTGATTCCTGAAACATGCTCGTCTGCATCATGGACTCAGTTAGGATGCCGGAGTCTGTATCACAGAGAGTGTCGTTTCTTCTCGTCTCGTCCGCAGTCGAAATAAGTGAAGAATACAAAAGAGATGGCTGGGATTCGTTCATTATGCAATCAGCGAATTCTGGCTCCGTCAGATTGATGAAGGAGTCGATTCCTTTGGACTGCGAGAGGTTTAGAAAAGCCTCAAGACTCTCGCGATTCAATGAACTTGGCTGGCTTTCTCCTCCGTTCAGTCCAGAAAGGGCATACATTTTTGGTCGGAACATAGACGGAACCTCTTGGGATATGCTCGTTGTCGCTTCGTCCATTTGACACTGAAAGATAAATAGAAATTAAATTTAATGAATTTAATTCTCAAATTCCTAAATAAATTCGCTTCTTTATGAATTCGGAAAACTGGGGAATATTTATTATTGTTCTTGGTGTTTCAATTATTAATAGTTTGGTCTTTTACTCACTTGTCCATAAGTTTTTAACACTTCAACTGAATTTTTGACTGGGGATGACAAAGTTTCCATTATTGCGTCGAAGCTCAAACGACTGGATCGTCGTTTCGCTCGGGTAAATGTCCTCGTGTCTATAGATTTTTTAAGGCCTGGAAAAATAAGAAAACATTAGTTACTCAGTGTTTAAAACTGAATTTTGTTAAATAACGTTTTGAAATACATTTATCTATCATTTTATAAATTACACCCTTCGAAAATAAATAGAATTTCTTACTATTTGGATGATCTTGATCCTCTAAAACGGGATCCGATTTCAGCCAAGCGTAGAGATCGTGAACTCGCGATTCCGAGGAAAATTGATTGTAGTCACACAACCTGGAATAATTCAATTTTCATAAATTAATTTCTATAATACTTTCAGGCTGCTAAATTAATTGAGCTAATAATAAAGCTTTCCCAAAATCTTTGAAATTCTAAAGTTGTTTGCAGGACACCTAAACTACATTATTTCTTTCTAAAACCGGTGAAAAAAACTGACCGAATATAATTCAATTGACTCTCATTCGCAAGAGGTCGTCATATTATTTTAGAAGCTTTTAAGTCCAATTAGTAATACAGTCAACGCACAAAATTTCCTTGGACTGCATGATAATTTTTAAGAATCATAATCAAATTATTTGTATTATTTATAATATTAGGAATTCGCTAGAAAGTTTATTTAAATGTTTAAATACTCTGTTACAAAATGAATTAAAAATTTTTTAAAGAATTTCACGGGATTATAAGAGAACTAAAATGATTTAAAGCATTTCTAAGAGTTTAAATGACATAATTTAAAAAAATATGAATGAATGAGATTAATAAAATAAAAAATCAGGTGTATTAAAAAAAATTAATAATTTATAAAGATATCTTATTCATTGTTTAGAATTTGCAGGACAACATGAAGTAATGAATATTTAGAAAGTGAAATTATTCTCTCGTCATATCAGTTTCAAGTGTTGATTGCAATTGCTATTTCAACCAGTTCTGCAGGATAACTGTGATAATAAACTGTTTTATATATAGAGTTTTATATATAACCTTAGATTAATTCAACGTTTTATCAAAGAAGTTAGATATTAGTTATTCAAAATAATGTAGCTAATAGATATTAAAGGGCTCTTGATTTTAGTTAAAAGAGCTTGTCATTATTTAAAATTAAACTGCATTAATGTACAATAAAGTCTTCAAAATTAAAATTATTTATATGAATACATTCAAATTTTTTGTAATGCTTGGAAATTATTGAATGCTTGAATATTTCCTAAAATTTGGTGAAATATCTTGAAATATTTTTTAGTTCCTTATATAATTCATTGTAATTAAAAACTATCAATTTGAAATTAAACAAATTATTCCCAAATAAAAAATACTTTTATTGTAAATATCAAAACAATTTAAAAAATTTCTATGGAGTACAAAGGAATTTATAGAAATTAAAAATGAAGAGAATTGAAGGTGAATCTGAGAATATTTTTGACGAATTTAGAAGAATTAAAAAAAGAATTCAAGTTCAATTTTATTTTTAATGATTTCGAAAAATTTCAAAGCATTTGGAGAGATTTCATATGATTTTAAGGAACTTTAAAGGATTTTAACTTAATTTCAAGGATTTTTAAGGGATTTAAAATTGTTTTAAAGAATTTAAAGAGATTAAAAAAATATTCAGAGTAGTTTAATGATTTTCAAGAAATTTGAAAAGATTTCAAGTAATTTTGAGGAACTAAGAAGCATTTCACTGGATTGATTTTTTTTTAAGGAATGAAAAGGAATTTTTAAGGAATTAAAAAGAATGAATTATCGGGTAATTCAAATGTTAATAATTTTTTATAAGATTTAACTGTATTAATTGGAAAAAGCTGAAAAGTTGACAAATTCCCAAAATAGGTGAAGAAATTTAAAATACATAGATGAAATATAGGATGTACCTATATATGTATCGAATGATACTTTGTTATATCTATATGAGAATAAGAACTCTTGAAAAAATGACCCCCTCTAAGAAACGTAATCTATTACTCTACTATTACCATTTAAGGCATTTAAACGGAAGTTCAATTTTAAAAAACTCAATCTGCAGGAAAACTAAATTCCCCGTAAAATATAAATCCGAAATTGTAATAAGATGAAGAAATCGAATTATTAACACCTGCTAATAGTAATCCAATGTAAAAGCAAACGTTTATATGTTTAAATCGTTGCAATTACTACAAAAAAAAAAAACATTCATGTTGCCATAAGATCGAGGAACATAAGAACGATAAAATAAATGAATTTGGAGAGGGGAAAAATGATAAAGAATAGAAAACTGATAAAGGAGATTATATTAAAATCTCCAAATTCCAAAAAAGCTGATAATAAAAATAGTGACAGCTAGAAGATGAAAACTTGTGGAAACCTACCACCTATCATTATCATCAAGATCCATGGAATCAACATCAATAATTTCATTTTCATCGATGGGTTCGATTTCCCTGGCACCCTCCAAGTCTCCAAAATCTGCTTCCAGGTCTGACATGTTCGTCTTCCCAACTGTCAGGTTAAAAATATACACAATGCGACATTTTACCGTTAAAAGTCAAGCCCAATATCCACCACTTCAAGACGAGTCTCACGATTTTATTCAGTTTCGAATATTTCTTTCTTCAAATTAAGAAAACGTCTCTGTTCTTGATTTAATTCATGAGGCACTAGACTCCGGAAATACGACGAACATTTTATAAATACCACCAAATACCACTTTTTTATACTCACTCCACTCGCGAGCGAAAAGCTGCGAAAGGCCAAGAAAATTTTCAGAGCATTGCGTTTCGGACAGTTTAGGAATTAAAAAAGTTTTCTGGCAAGTGCTGCCCCATGCTTCCCTCTGAGAATTTTGCGGCAAGTTTGAATTTTGTTAAAGACGTAAAAGACTTGATTACTTCTTAATTTAGAAACTTGCAATGGCTATAAATATATCAGAGTTCCTTATGTTAGAAAAATTTTTGAAATCACTGTTTAAAAATATTTCACGGGGGCTTGGTTTGAATAATCACGATCATCACGATAATCACTGAATTAATTTTTCATGTTGAGTTTGCATTTTGGTGCTCGGCCAATCAGACGGTACTTTCATGACTCGCTTCAACTCGCTTGCATGCAAATTGAAAATGTATCTTCCTCTCACTCTACCATGTGAGGGTGCCAAGTACTTATCTCACTCTAGATTTTTCACCCAACGGAAAAAGAATCTAGAGAGAGAAAATGCATGGCATTGTCACATAGTAGAGTGAGAGGAAGAAACATTTTCCCTCTGCATGAAACGATGACAGAGATGAGTGAAAGCACCATAATTGACATAAACCAATTGACCAACCACTGTACGTATAAC